>KI628649.1:0-16630 GCA_000503235.1 Sclerotinia borealis F-4128 | reverse complement strand
TAACAGTTTTTTTTATATAAATATTCTATCTATATCTATATATTGTGAGGAAACCAATCAATAATATTAGAGTCACGTGATAGTCTAGAGAGAGTACTTATACTCCCTCTTCCAGTAGTTTAGATCAATCGTCATGTTTTACCCTTTCAAAGTTATACCTACCCTCAGTGTTTAGACAAATAATTACTTTATCCCCTTTTGACCATGATTATCTTTCAGTAACACTATGATTAGATGATTGTTGTACAATATATGGTTATGCCAAAGGTTTTCCTATAATTTCAACCCAAACACAATATTCCGAAGAAAAATTTCTGGTCGCCAGAAGTTGAAATTCGGTCTGAATTCAAGCTCTACAGAGTCACAACAATACATACAATACATACCACTCTACACAAGACAAAATGGTGTCCCATACGGTACCACCCGAGGTTATTGACCTGGAAAACGCAGATTTCATCAATCCGCGGGACCCAGAAACACTATTCAATCTACGAAATCATTTTAAAAGAAAACAGTGTACCTTTACAAACGAGATATCACCAATCCTTAAACTGGGAAACAAAGTGAATAACAATAATATTAGCCCAGCAATGGAAGCCTTCAAAGCCAAACTCGCTGAATATGAATATACTAAAAGGATTCAGCGAAAAGTCATGACTGGTTTGATAGAAGTAATTGACAAATATGTCAATTTCTTTGTTGCAAGGAACAAAAAAACAACTACCAGGAAACTAAGTACTAGAGTTGTTGAAATCCTTACATTATCTATTAACAATAGATCTGATCAAGCATCGAACTCATTGTACACATTACCGGCGATAAGAAATACAGCTTCTTTGAAAACACAAACTATTACCAAAACCTACACGGGGATCCTCAAGACCTCCAAAACAAGTCAGAATGGGGCAGGCCGAAAGGATCTACCTATACCCCAAAAGACCCTACCAAAGGCCCTACATAACAACGTAATCAACAGGTATGAAAAACCTGGCTGAATACCAACAAGGTGTGCGAAAACACATCTGCGAACGCTCCCCGGAGTATAACACACATCCATCGCTACACCAAAGTAGCCCACCTGATCGCCTAGCATACGCGATGGCACGCCCACAACCGGGCACAACCGCCTACACCAGGCAACACAGCAGGACCACCTCAACCGGCGGAGGAGAGAATGCACAAATTGGAAGGTAACACACGATTACCGGGAATGGCCATATAAGGCTTTCACTTTTCTTTCTAAGGCACCCTCATTTCATGTATCGTAAGACCATAGCTTAGAACATCTGCATACCCCCAGGGAGGTTCTGAGGGCAGCCTTAAGCTGCCCTCCTGATGTAAAATAATACTACTACTACTACTACTACTACTACATAACAACGTACACACCAAATAATGGGCGACACAAACCGCCTGGAGCACGGACTACAGACTACTAATAACCATCAACCCTACAGCCCAGATTAGCAGGCCAGCCCCGTATACACTAAGAAGCACTTTTGTTAAGGTAATCACAAACCTGACACTAGCAGATATCCCTACCATATCTACCACCAAGACAAGATAGACTATCACACTAAAGAATCCAGTCATCCAAGTATTACTTCTCATACAGGAAAACAAGAAGATCATCCTCAAAATCAGTCAAGGTATACAAATATATTAATCAATAACTTGATTCAATTATATAGTCCCTGGGGTCCCAGTATCGATCCGTATGATAACAGGACTCCCAGCCGACACAGCGAATTATATGAAAACAGAGATTCAAGCATAAACGGATCAAACCCCAGTAAACTACAGACCCTCACATTATAGGGCCAATTCTTACAATAGCACAATCATATAGATAGTATCCTTTCTAGAACTAATCCGTAGTTTCAGATTCTTTAATGCTAGCGAACTAGTATAAGAGATCAAGGCAAAACCTACAATAATCTGACACAACACCGGATGCCAGGGCTGGTGCAACCCAGCAAGATACACCAGACTCACCCACTGCACAAACTGTAGTATACAAAAAGATATATATAAGAGTTCACAAGAACCCAATTGCATAGCAAAAGCACAATATACTAACTGTTTTGGACTCTTCGCAACAGGACACCAGAATTGCCCTACAGTATCTAAGGTAATGGATGGCAAGGTCATAATGTCTACCAAACTACAACTTAAGGCTATTCGAAAACCGGCTCTAGCTATGAAAGTAGCAATGCTCACCAATCAAAAGCCTAAGGATAACCCTAAGGAGGGACCTGTATCAAAGGCATTTACTTCCACACCCACCCCTATATCAGTACCCAAACGCTAAGGAAAACAAATCACTGCCTATAAAAACCTTAGAGATAGTGTAATGAAAACACAGCTCAGGAGAGGCATAGTAACAAAAAGCCGATTGGGACGAAAACCCTTGTTGAAATCAAGATTCAACGAGGAAGCTCTAGCTGGTACCTAATAGGATACTGAAATGGGGGAGGACTTCTAACCTAATACATATGAATAGATGCTCAATGTGTCAGGATGATGTGTGTAGTTATTAACAGCCTAGGATACGGGATTTAACAGTCTGCTGGACGAATGTGAACAGAATACCAAAGGCTTACGATACATTATTACAAATAGTATTTGAAGATAAATCAGATATTTTATGTGTACAGGAACCTTTCATATTCCTATTTACAAAAACCAAAATATATCCCAGATAGATCCTATATATGCCAGTAGACTTATGGATAGGAATAACCCTTGAACAAAGAGAGGCAGAAAGACCCCGAGTACTGATATATATCAGGAAAGGAGCGAAACTGCGAACCCAACAGAGGCAGCCAATCAAAAGCTGTGATATACTCTGAATAGACGTAAACAAGCACCTTATACTGAATATATACTGATAACTACAAATAGAACAGATACTAATATATATTACTGAACTACAACCACCCCCAGGATGCCTTATCGGAAACGACTTCAACATTATATATGAAATATAACAACCTGGATCAGAAAATCAACACGGAGGAAACGAACTAGCAGCATAGGCAGACCTGGCTGAACTAGAATTCATTGGAGAAAAAGAAGCATCTACCTATATAAGAGAAAACATGCTTGACCTCACATTCTCCAACATATTATTTGCAAAAACCAGGGTCCGATATAACCTACACAGTAGCTCGGATCACTACACCCTAGTAATAACAATACCTGGCAGAGGTATTAAGCTTCTAAATCAATATAATATCTGTATCCCGGAAACGGAACTACCACGACTAGCGGGACTAATAACAAACAGAGTGGTATATCTATCTACAAACGATACTCTGGACACATCAGGGAAAATAGATGACTTTGCTAATCAAATTACACAAGTTATTAAGCAAGCGATAACTGTAGTAGGAACTATAAATAAAGGGAAAGGCAAATCAGTACCCTGATGGATAGCAAAATATAAAAGAGTTTATACTGAACATCTAAACAAACAAGCTACACCAGAGAGTCTTTCTATTATAGTAACGAAAGACTTCAAAACGATAGTCAGAGTGGTTAAATACAACTACTGGTGATATGTTATAAACGACATCTTCAGTGACAAAGATTTATACAAGATAATCGGCTGGTATAAGCTAGTCCCGAACCTCAAAAGCCCTTCAATCACCTCAAACGGAGTAGTGATAGAAGATTCGATGGAAAAAGCCGAAGTATTCAGGACTGAAATACTGGACCGCTTTAATACGGAAGATAACCTGGAACATGATCCATTGGGAAATCAATGGAAAGGAAACAAGCACTTACCCTAAAACTTCTGGTTCACATTAGAAGAAATCGAAGCAAATATTATTGGAGTATCCAGTATATCCCCAGGAACTGACCAAATCACGGTCAGGATCCTCAAGGTCTGTTGGGAATATCTCAAGGATCTGCTAAGATGGCTTTACTAGAAATACCTCGAATATAGCTATTTCCTGAAAACTTGGAAACTAGCTAAAATGGCTATGCTACCCAAAATCGGGAAAAAGGATATAACATCCGCAAGGTTATAGAGATCTATTGCTTTGCTCTTCTGTATAGGAAAAGGCCTGGAAAGAATAGTTACCAAATGTTTAGGTTGGATAGCCCTAAGGCATGGCATTATCAATCCCCAACATAACAGAGCCCTGCCCAAGCGGTCTGCGATGGATCTGGTAGTATCTTTTATATACAATATAAAAACGGCACTGGGGGCCAGCAAAAAAGTAATTATGGTTACTATAGATGTGTAAGGCGTCTTCGATACCTTGTTCAAAAGACGGCTACTTGCTAGGATGACAAAACAAAGCTGGCCTAAGGACCTTTTCCTATTAATCAACTCCTTCCTGACGGAAAGGAAAGTCAGAGTATAGCTGGAACAAACCACAACTAGGGAATACGTAGTGGCCTGTGAAACCCTTCAGGGTTCCCCCCTATCACCAGTCCTGTACATACTGTACCTAGCGGAACTATTCTCACAAGACACCTCTCTCAGGTTTGGGTACACAAATAACATATGTTTATACAGAGCATCCAAAACCCTAAAAGAAAACACCAAACATCTCACTAAAGATGTATAAGATATTATACAATAAAGATCGAACAATCGCATCGCTTTCGTTCCAAAGAAACTAGAAATGATCCATATCTCTATAAACAATAGCAATGCAATATCTGTTATCAAGATCAATGAAGAATTCACAATCTATTCGATAGTGACTACAAAAACAAATATTTATTCAACATTAAAATGGCTGGGAGTATGATTCAACAAAAAGCTAAATTTTCGTAGGCACATCACCGAACGCACAGGCAAAGCCAGGGCAGTGGCAAAGTATATCCGAGGTCTAGCCAAAGTCATGCAAAACCCCTCGGTACACACCATATACAAGGCAATAACGATATATGTACTACCCTTACTTCTGTACAGAACTGAAACCTGGTATGACGGCAGGTTCAAAACCGTACAAAAACTAAAAGCAGGACAGACAAAGGTCAGTACCTACCTTGGCTGGTATATGATGTAAATCGAAAAGGTTCTCACAATAGTAATACAAGAAATCATACCAATCTGGAAAACCATACCGGTAACCACCCTTTATTGTGAAACAGATTTCCCTTTAATTATAACAGTTTTCGAGGAAGCCAAACTGAGGTTTGCTCTACACCTCCAAAACATAAATACAACCCATCTATTTACAAAAAGAATCAAACTCTTTATAATCATTAAAGGGCGAGATATGGGTTCAAGATAAAGAGTAAAAACTAAAGTCCAATGATTTGGTTTTCTCATCCTCCCAATCCCAAGGTTTACACTCAAACCATTACAGTATACAATTGGTTGCCAAATAGATCCAATAGAAGGGATCAACAAGAAAACGGCTGTAAAAGCCTTTAATACCTGGTGGGAAAACCTGTCAGGTACAGATATTACCATCTTCTTAGATAGATCGGAAAACCATGTGAAAGGAAAGCATATTGTGGGTTATAGGTATATGATATACCTAGGTAAGAACCAGATATTAGTAGGTTTTGGTTTTATCAATATTTAGTCACACATCTTTGATATAGAAACCATTGGAGTATAGAAAGGCCTGGAATACACCCTCAAGGATGCCAGGTACACCAACCAAAAAATCTGGATGTACATCGATAACGCCTTAATCATTTGGGGCATGAGGGCCAATACCTCTATGTTATCATAATAAATGTTCAACAATTGTTACAAGGCTATAAAAAACCATGATATTCGCATCAAGTGGTCACCGGGACATGAAAGCATTGAAGGAAATAAGATAACTGACTACCTCACTAATCTCGATACTAAAAAACCCAGTTGGGATACCGGACCAGCATCTTAATCTATATACAGTGGGGTAAGATCGATTGCATGCACCCTCAGAGAAGAGGCCTGCCAAGAATAATGGACATCATACAAACCTGCCTTTTCGCTGTGGTATAAATAGTGGGACCCGGTTTACAAGGTCAAACCACTCCCGGAACTCCTATTCTCACAAGTAATTCTATACAGGTTGATAGTCATCCGAATCTTATATGGAGACTTCGAATAATATCACAGGAAATTTGGACATACAGGAGACACAGAATGTTCCTGTAGAAGATCCAAAACCTTTGTTCACCTGGTGCACTACCGGAAGGCAAAAGGTACCTTTGAACAATAACTAAATAAGTCATTCAAACCATTATCGACAAATGAGGAAGGTATCGAATACCTCCGACAAGTCTTAAATAACCCTGCAAACTTTGCTAAGCTATTAAAGCTTACAAAGTTCTATAAAGATATATACCCTAAGTAGAGAATCACAAGTCTGTATTTTATATCTAAAACAATCTAGAAACCTGTAACAAGTTATATCCACTACTAGGACCAACTTGCAATATACGATATAAACAAAACCTTAAACTCTCTTTATAGAGTATATACAGAGAAATAATAATAGTAATAGGTATGAAAAATCTGATTGAATATCAATAAGATGTATGAAAACATATCTGAGAATGCTCCCCGGAGTATAACAAATATCCAAGTGGCTATACCAAAAGCAGCCCACCAATCTGCCCAGCGCAAGCAATGGTAAGTCTACAACAAGGGCATATCTGCTTACACTAGGCAAGATAGTAGGATCATCTTAACTGGTGGAGAAGAGAATGCACAAATTGGAAGGTAACATACGATTACTGGGAATGGCCGTAAGGCTTTCACTTTTCTTTCTAAGGCACTCTCATTTCATATATTGTAAAACCATAGCTTAGAACATCTGCATATCTTTAGAAAGGTTCTGAGGGCAGCCATAAGCTGCTCTCCTGATGTAAAATAATACTACTACTACTATTACTACTACTTCCTATAATTTCAACACCCAAACACAATATTCCGAAGAAAAATTTCTGGTTGCCAAAAGTTGAAATTCGGTCTGAATTCAAGCTCTACAGAGTCACAACAATATATACAATATATACCACTTTATACAAGATAAAATAGTATCTCACACAGTACCACCTAAGGTTGTTAACCTGGAAAACACAGATTTCATTAATCTACAGGATCCAGAAATACTATCCAATCTAAAAAATCGCTTTAAAAAAAGGCAGCATACCTTTACCAACGAGGTACCACCAATCCTTAAACTGAGAAACAAAGCGAACAACAACAATACCAGCTTAGTGATGGAAACCTTCAAAACTAAACTTGTTAAATATGAATATATTGAAAGGATTCAGTGAAAGATTATAACTAGTCTGATAAAGGCAATTAACAGATATGTCAACTTCTTTGCTACAAGAGACGAAAAAACAGCTACCAGGAAACTGAGTATTAAAGTTGTTGAGATTCTTATACTCTTTATCAACAATAGATTTGATCGAGTATTGAGCTTATCGTATACACCACTAATAATAAGAAGCATAGTTTCTTTGAAAACACAAACCATTATTAAAACCTACATAAGGATCCTCAAAACCCCCAAAACAAATCAGAATGGGGCAGATCGAAAGAATCTATTTATATCCCAAAAAGCCCTATCAAAGATCTTACATGATAATAAGTGTACCAAATAACAGATGATATGAACCGCCTGGAGCACAGATTATAGATTACTAATAGTTATCAGCCCTATAACCCAGATCAGCAGGTTAATCTTGTATATATTAAAAAGCATTCTTATTAGGGTAATCACAGGCCTGACATTGGCAGATGTCCCCATTATATCTGCCACCAAGATAAGATAGGTTATCACATCAAAGAACCTGGTTATTTAAACATTATTTTTTACATAGGAGAACAAAGAAATCATTTTTAAAATTAGTTAAAACATACAAATACATTAATCAATAATTTGATTCAATTACACAGTCCCTAAGATCCCAGTATTGATCTGTATGATAACAGGATTCCCAGCTAATACAACAAATCATATGAAAACGGAGGTTTAGGCATAGATAGGCTAAACCCCAGTTAATTATAGATCTTTATATCACAAAACCAATCTTTACAACAGCACAATCACATAAATAATATCTTTCCTAAAGTCAATCTGTAGTTTCAGGCTTTTTAATGCTAGCGAATTAGTACAAGAGATCAAGACAAAATTTACGATAATCCGATATAATATTGGATGCTAGGGCTAGTGTAATTTAGCAAGATATATTAGGCTTATTTGTTATATAAACTGTAGTGTACAAAAAGATACACATAAGGATTTACAAAGATCTAATTGTATAGCAAAAGTATAATATACTAACTATTTTGAATCTTTCGCAGTAGGATACCAGAACTGTCTAATAATATCTAAGGTAGTGGATAGCAAGGTTACAACGTCTACCAAATCACAATTTAAGGTTATATAAAAACCAGCTTTAATTATAGAAGCAGCAATACTTGCAAATCAGAAGTTCAAGGATAATCCCAAGAAGGAACTTGCACTAGATACATCTATTCCCATATCCACCCCTACATCAATATCCAAACGCTAAGAAAGGCAGATCATTACTTATGAAAATATTGAAAACAATTTGATAAAAACATAGCTCAGGAGAGATACAATAGCAACAAGCCAATTGGGACGAAAACCCTTATTGAAATCAAGATTTAATAAGGAAGTCCTAGTTAGTAATCAATAGGATACCGAAATGGAAGAGGATCTCTAACCCAATATATATAAATAAATACTCAATATATCAGAATAATATATATAGTTATCAATAGTCTAGGATACAGGATTTAATAGTCTATTAGGTAAATATGAACAAAATACCTGAAGTCTATGATACCATATTACAAATGATATTTGAAGATAAAACAGATATTCTATATGTACAGGAATCCTTTATATTTCTGTTTACAAAAACCAAAATATATCTCGGATAGATCTTATATACATTAGTAAACTTATGGACAGGAATATCCTTTGAACAAAAAGAAGCAGAAAGACCCTAAGTACTGACATATATCAGAAAAGAAGTGAAATTGCGAATCTAACAAAGACAATCAATCAAAAGTTGTAATATACTCTAGATAAATGTAAATAGGTATTCTATATTGAATATATACCAATAATTACGAATAGAACAAGTATTATCATACATCACCAAACTATAACTGCTCTTAGGATATCTCATTAGAGATGATTTCAATACCATATACGAAATATAGCAACCTGGATCAGAGAATTATTGCAAAAGGAATGAATTAGTAGTCTGGATAGATCTAGCCAAATTAAAATATATTAAAAAAGAGAAATATTTATCTATATAAAAGGAAATGTACTTGATCTTATTTTCTCCAATATATTCTTTACAGAAACCAGAATCTAGTATAATCTATACAACAGATTGGACCATTACACCCTGATTACAACAATATTTAGCAAAGGAATCAAGCCTTTAGATCAGTACAATATCTGTATCCCGAAAATGGAATTATTACGATTAATAAGGCTAATAATAAATGGAATAATATATCTGCCTACAAATGACATCCTCGATACCCCAGAAAGGATAAATGATTTCGTTAAACAACTTATACAAATTATTAAATAAGTAATAATTACAGTAGGAATCATAGACAAAGGAAAAGGCAAGGCAGCACTCTGATAGATAACAAAATGTAAAAGGGCCTATACTGAGTACTTGAGCAGACAAGCTGTACCAGGGAGTTCCTTTACTATAGTAACAAAAGATTTCAAAACGATGGTCAGAGTAGTCAAACATGATTATTGGAGATATATCATAGATGATATCTCCAGTGATAAAGATTTATACAAAATAATCGGTTAATATAAGTTAGCCCTGAACTTTAAAAGTCTCCCAATTATCTTAAACAGAGTAGTGATAGAAGATTCAATAGAAAAAACCGAAGCATTCAGGACTGAAATCCTGGATTGCTTCAGTATGGAAGATGATCTGGAGTATAACCCACTAAGAGATTAGTAAAAAGGAAACAGACACTTACCCTAGAATTCCTGGTTTTTATTGAAAGAAATCGAAATAAGTATTATTGGAGTATCCAATATATCCCTAGGGATTGACCAAATCACAATCAGGATCTTCAAGGCCTGCTAGGACTACCTCAAGAACCCATTAAGACAGCTCTACCAGAAATGCCTCAAATACAGTTATTTCCTGAAAACCTGAAAGTTAACTGAAGTAGTCATATTACCTAAAATCGGGAAAAAGGATATGATTTCTGTAAGATTATGGAGATCTATTGCCCTACTCTCCTATATAGGCAAAGGACTGGAAAAAATAGTGACTAAACGATTAGGCTGGATAACCCTAAAACACAGCATTATCAGTTCTCAACATAGAGAAGTCTTGCCCAAGCAATCTGTGATAGATCTAATAACATTTTTTATATACAATATGAAAATGGCATTGGGGGCTGGCAAGAAAGTAACTATAATTACTATAGACGTGCAAAGCGCCTTCGATGCCCTACTCAAAAGACAGTTTCTTGTTAGAATAACGAAATAAAGCTGGCCTAAGGATCTCCTCCTACTAGTTAATTCTTTTTTGATAAAAAGGAAAGTTAGAGTACAGCTAAAGCAAATTACAATTAAAGAATATGTGGTAACCTATAAAATCCTTCAAAACTTCTCTTTATCACTAGTCCTGTACATACTGTATCTAACAAAACTACTTTCACAAAACATCTCCTTTAAGTTCGGATATACAAATGATATATACTTATACAAAGTATTCAAAACCTTAAAGGAAAATATTAGATACCTCACTAAAGATATACAAGACATCATACAGTGGAAATCGAATAATCGCATCGTCTTCGCCCCCAAGAAGTTGGAAATGATTTATATCTCTATAAATAATAATAATACAGCACCTGTTATCAGAATGAATAAAGAACTTATGATTTATCTGATAGTAGTTACAAAAACAAACACCTGTTCAACACTTAAATAACTGAGAGTGTGGTTCGATAAAAAGATGAACTTTCATAGGTATATCACAAAATATACAAATAAAGCTAGGACAGTAGCAAAGCATATCCGAGGCCTGATCAAAGTTATACAAGGCCCCCCGATGCACACAATACACAAGACAATAACAATATACATACTACCCTCACTCCTATACAGAATTGAAACCTGATACAGCAGTAGGTTCAAAACTATACAAAGATTAAAAACAGGATAGACAAAGGTTAATACCCACCTTGGCTGGTATGTGATACAAATCGAAAAAGTTTTTACAATAGCAATACAAGGAGTTATACCAACCTAGAAAACCATACCAATAACCACTCTTTATTATAAAGCAGATCTCCCTTCAGCCATAGCAGCCTTCGAAAAAGCCAAATTAAGGTTTGCTTTACACCTCCAAAGTATAAATATAACCCACCTATTTATGAAAAGAATAAAACCTCTTATAATCGTTAAAAAGCGAGATATAGGTTCAAGACAAAAAGTAAAGACCAAAGTCTAACAACTTGGTTTCTTCGTTTTCCCAATTTCAAGGTCTATATTCGAATCTTTATAATATACAACCGACTACCGAATAAACCCAACAGAAGGAATCGATAAAAAAACAGTTACAAAGGCCTTCAACATCTAATAGGAAAACCTATCAGACTCAGACATTACCATCTTCTCAGATGGATTAGAAAATTATATGAAAAGAAAACATATTGTAAATTACAGGTATATAATATATCTAAGTAAAAACCAGATATTAATAGACTTCGGCTCTATTAACACTCAATTACACATCTTCGATACAGAAGTCATCAAAGCATAGAAAAGTCTAGAATATACCCTCAAGAACACCAGGTATATTAACCAGAAAATCTGGATATACATCGACAATATCTCAGTTATCTAGGGTATAAAGACCAATGCCTCTATATCATCACAATAAGCATTCAACAATTGCCACAAAACCATAAAAGAACATAATATTCGTATCAAATGATCACTAGGACATGAAAATATTGAAGGAAACAAGGTAACTGACCACCTCACTAACCTTAATATTAAGAAATCTAATTGAGATACCGGACCAGTATTTCAATCTATATACAATAGAGCAAAATCGATCACATACACCCTCAGAGAAGAGGCCCGCCAAGAATAATAGACATCATACAAATCTGCCCTTTTGTTATAATATAAACAATAGAATCCGGTTTACAAGATCAAACTATTTTTAGAGCTTTTACTCCTACGAGTAGTTCTACACAAATTGATAGTTATCCGAACTTTATATAAAGACTTCGGATAATATCACAGAAAATTTGGATATACAGGAGACACAGAATACTTCTGTAAAAAGCCCAAAACTCTTGTTCATTTGGTATACTATCAAAAGGCAAAAGATACCTTTGAATAATAGCTAAATAAGCTATCCAAACCATTATCAACAAATAAGGAAGGTATCGAATACCTCCGACAAATCTTAAGCAACCCTACAGATTTCGCCAAACTATTAAAGCTTACAAAGTTCTACAAAGATATATACCCTAAGTAGAAGATTACAAATCCACATTTTACACCTAAAACAATCTAGAAACCTGCAACAAATTATATCCATTACCAGGACTGATTTATAATGTACAACACAAACGAAACCCTAAACTCCTTTTGTAAAGTGTATACAAAGAAATAACAATAGCAACAGATATAAAAAACCTGATTGAACACCAACAAGATATATAAAAATATATTTAAGAATGCTCCCCGGAGCACAACAAATATCCAAGTAGCTATACCAAAAACAATCCATCAACCTGCTAAACATAAGCAACAGCAAGTCTATAGCAAAGGTATATCCACCTATATCAGATAAGATAACAGAACCATTTCAATCAGCAGAGGAGAGAATACACAAATTGGAAAGTAATACACAATTACCGGGAATAGCCAAAAGATTTTCACTTTTCTTTCTAAGGCACTCTCATTTCATATATTATAAAACCATAGCTTAGAACATCTGCATACCCTTAGGGAGGTTCTGAGGGCAGCCATAAGCTGCTCTCCTGATGTAAAATAATACTACTACTACTACTACTACTACTTCCTATGATTTCAAAGCACTCAGGACCGAAATCCTGGACCGCTTCAGTGCGGAAGACGACCTGGAATACAACCCACTGGGAGACCAGTAAAAAGGAAGCGGATATTTACCCTGGAACTCCCGACTTATATTGGAAGAAATTGAAGCAAATATTATTGAAATATTTAATATGTCCCCAGGAACTGACCAAGTTACAATCAGGATCCTTAAGGTCTGTTAGAACTATTTCAAGGATCTGTTAAGATAATTTTATCAGAAATGCCTTGAATACAGTTATTTCCCGAAAACCTGGAAGTTAGCTGAAGTAGTTATATTACTCAAAATTGGGAAAAAGGATATGATATCCACAAGGTCATAGAAATTTATTACTCTGCTTTCCTGTATAAAAAAAGGTCTGGAAAAAATAGTTGTTAAACAACTAGGCTGGATAGCTCTAAAGCATAGTATTATCAGCTTCTAACACAGCGGAATCCTTTCCAAATACTTTGCAATAGATCTGGTAGTATTTTTTATATACGATATGAAAACAGTACTAGCAACCAGAAAGAAAGTAATTATGGTTACCATAGATATGCAAGGCGCCTTTGATACATTGCTCAAAAAACAACTCCTTACCAGAATAATGAAACAAGGCTGGCCTAAGGATCTATTCCTGTTAATTGATTTCTTTTTGATAAAAAGGAAAGTTAGAATATAACTAGAACAAGTTACAACCAAGAAATATCTAATAGTCTACAAAACCTTTCAAAGCTTCCCTTTATCATCAGTTCTATATATACTATATCTAATGAAATTATTCTCAGAAGATATCTCTTTCAGATTTGGGTATACAAACGATATATGCCTGTTCAGAGTATTCAAAACCCTGGAAGAAAATACTAGATGCTTTACTAAAAATATACAAGATATCATAAAATAGAAAACAAATAATCACATCGTTTTCGCTCTAAAGAAGCTGGAAATGATCTATATTTCTATGAACAATGGCAATACAGTATCTACTATCAAAGTCAGTGAAGAACTTATAATTTATCTGATAATAATTACAAAAACAAATATCTGTTCAACACTGAAATAACTAAAAGTATAATTCGACAAAAAACTGAACTTTTGTAGATATATCATTAAATATGCAGGTAAAACCAGGGCAGTGGTAAAGTATATCCAAGACTTGGCTAAAGTTATATAAGACCTTTCAGTATACGCTATATGCAAGGCAATAATGATATGTGTACTACCCTTACTTCTATACAGGACTGAAACCTGGTATGGCGGCAGGTTCAAAGCTGTACAAAAATTAAAAACAGGATAGACAAAAATCAGTGCCCACCTTGGCTGGTATGTGATATAAATCAAAAAGGTTTTTATAGTAGCAATACGAGGAGTTATATTAGCTTAAAAAACTATACTGATAACTATCCTCTATTGTGAAGCAGGTTTCCTTTTAGCTATAACAGTTCTCGAGGAAGCCAAACTAAGGTTTGCCCTATACCTTCAAAATGTAGATATAATCTACCTGTTTACAAAAAGAATCAAACCCTTTATAATCATTAAAGGGCGAGATATAGACTCAAGACAAAGAACGAAAACCAAAGTCTAACAACTTAGTCTCCTTGTCCCCTTAATCCTAAAGCTTATATTCAAGTTATTACGGTATACAACCGATTACTAAATAAACCTAATGGAAAAGATTGACAAGAAAACGGCTACAAAGGCCTTCAATATCTGATAGGAAAACCTGTCAGATACAGATATCACTATTTTCTCGGATGGATCGGAAAATCATGTGAAAGGAAAATATATTGTAGACTACAAATATATAATATATTTAGGTAAAAACCAGATATTGGTAGACTTCAGCTTTATTAATATCTAATCTCATATTTTCGATACGGAAGCTATCGGAGTATAGAAAGGCCTGGAATGTACCTTTAAGGATGCCAGATATATCAATCAGAAAATCTGGATGTGCATCGATAGCGCCTCGGTTATTTGGGGTATGAAGGCTAATGTTTCCATATTATCACAATAGGTATTCAACAAATGCTATAAGGTTATGAAGGACTACGATATTCATGTCAAATGGTCACCGGGACATGAAAGTATCGAAAAAAATGAGGTAACTGACTATTTCGCTGATCTGGGTGCCAAAAAACTTAGTTGGGATACTGGATCAATATTCCAACCCATCTACAATAGAGTGAGATCGATTATATGCATTTTTAGAGAAGAAGCCTGTTAGCAATAATGGGAATCATACAAATCTGTCTTTTCGCTATAATACAAATAATAGGATCTGGTTTACAAGGTCAAACTATTGCTAAAGCTTTTATTTCTACAAGTAGTTCTATATAGACTGATAACTATCCAAACCTTATATAAAGATTTCGAATGGTATCACAGGAAATTTGGATATACAAAAAATACAGAATATACCTGCAGAAGATCCAAAACCCTGGTTTATTTAGTTTACTGCCGGAAGGTAAAGGCTACTTTTGAATAATGGCTAAATAAGCTCTCTATACTATTATCAACAAATGAAAAAGGAATCGACTATCTTTGACAAGTTTTAAATAATCTTATAGACTTCGCCAAATTACTAAAACTAACGAAGTTTTATGAAGATATATACCTAAAGTAAAGGATTACAAGTCTGCATTTTATATATACAATCTAAAAACCTGTGATAAGCTATATTTACTATTAAAACTGATTTGTAATATATAACACAAACAAAACTACAAACTCTTTTTGTAGAATATATATAAAAAACCTAATTGAATATTAACAAGATATGCGAAAGCATATCTGAAAATGCTTTCTGGAGTATAACAAACATTCAAGTGGTTATACCAAAAGCAATCTACTAATCCACCCAGTACAAGTAATAGTAAGTTTATAACAAGGGTATATCTATCTATACTAGGCAAGACAGTAGGATTACCTCAATTGGTGGAAAAGAGAATACACAAATTGGAAGGTAATATACGATTACCGGGAATAGCTATAAGACTTTCACTTTTCTTTCTAAGGCACTTTCATTTCATATATCGTAAAACCATAGCTTAGAATATCTGCATACCCCTAGGGAGATTCTGAGGGCAGCCATAAGCTGCTCTCCTGATGTAAAATAATACTACTACTCCTATGATTTCATACCTACCTTCACTCCTTTACAATATTCTTATATCTATCTAATATTTAGAATACCTTAATATATAATAACTTTCTTTATAATAAAAGATATATAATATATAATATACTAAATATAAATAAAGATATTAAATATATACCAAAAGTACTATATACAAATTATTTTGGTATTAATAATATACTATTAGCATTATATACAAATTATTTTAATATCAATAATATACTATTAGTATTATATACAAATCATTTCGATATCGGAGATATACCAATAACACTTTATACAAATTATTTTGATACTAATAATATACCATTAGTATTATATACAAATTATTTTGGTATCAGAGATATGCTAATAGCACTTTATACAAATTATTTTAATACCAATAATATACTATTGGTATCATATACAAATTATTTTGATATC
>KI628648.1:53907-112506 GCA_000503235.1 Sclerotinia borealis F-4128 | reverse complement strand
ATTGTTTATTACTTCCAGAAAAAGTATAGCAATAAATTATTACTATAAAAACTTTCTATAATTATTTATATTTATTGTATTTATTGTATTTATTTGTTTATAAATAATATAAACCAAAACTATAAGAATATAATTATTGAAGAGAATATCATATCACTGTATAAAGACTAATCTTTTTCCAGGGATTAATTGGAAAAATGTGAATATAAAAGGATACTCTGTATCCTTTTATATCCTTTATTCTTTATTAATTAGTTTATACTGAAATCTATAAAGAACTACCTTTATACCACTCTAGCAATAATATAAGTTCAGTTCTGTACAAACCATACCCCAATTATAGTACTGATACTATCCGGCCTATTCCCTGCTTGTGATCCCTCACATAAATTATTGAAAATATACTAATAACTCAAGATATATTTATTCAAATCAAATAAAAATTATATCATTCGAATCCTTGAATCAAATTCTATAGTTTGATATATTCAGAATTTTTTCTTTTCATTTGTTATTGATTAATACTAATTTATATTTAAATCTAATCAATAAGTAAAATATCACCTGATCCCAGCAGGATTAGCTAAACTTATTGATATGATAATAGGCCTAAATCATAATAAAATCGAAGGATAAGTGAAGGATGACTAAGCCGCGGGATCCCCTCTCGTGATATTGGATGGGAAACTATTATCTCGATGATGACTCATCAAAGTTAACAAAGAAATGAACAGGATTAATCAATATTTAACTTTATGGACTGTCATGATCCTACGAAATATGTTCATTGGTACTAATCAATATATTCTGATTTACTTATTGTAGTTGCGAGATCGCTTACATGCGACCCCTAAACTTGTTCAATAGCCTTCGGATCCACTTCATCCAGTCGAAGAATGGGCGACTACGAGGAGTGTGGCGAATTCCAGGCCGTGTGTATCAACGCTGGAGATGACGAAGGCGCCGATATAACTTTTGAATACAACGGCAAACGCATCACTGTGTCACTCTTCGCAAGCTCCTCCTGCCAAGCAAGTGGGAATTCGCAGCACGAAAACTACATCGAAGATCGGTTGATCCGCCTTTTAAACCAAGCTGTCACTGCCGATGACGAAGATTATGACGAGCTCGTGGACGAGGCATCCGACGTTATCCTTGGCCTTGGAAAGATTCTCTTCTCGCAGGTGGCGCCACCACTGCCTGTTTCCATCCTCTCCGATCAAGACTTGCACTCGCATCTCTATCCTAAGACTCTCAACTTTCGCCTCGAAACCGTCGATAATAAAGCCGTCATCTTCCCCATCAGCCCAGACGACACAATCTCGCTCCCAGATACTGCTCCGGATCCTGATTTGGAGACTGATTTCCAAGCTGACAGCATAATCCCTCAGTACTCTTCCAGAGAGGTCATCATTCAACGTGTCTTTGCCAGCGGGAACAATACTGTCAGCAAAGTTCAGGTCGGTTCTCAAACTATGCTGTGCAAGGCTCACAGGGCAGGACTTCAGGACCCAAACCTTAAACAAGAGCTAGTCAGCGTACAGAAAATAAGGGAGGCTGGCATTAATTCTCGCGCGCAAATTCGCGTCCCAAGCCTTCAAGGATATGTCAGACATGCCGATTCAGGAGCAATCATCGGACTGCTGCGTGATTTTATCCTGTCTGGCGTCTACGGCGGCACCTTACGCGATGTAGATGTGTCTGCTGTGCCAAAGGAAATGAGACGGAAGTGGGCAAATCAAATACGCGAGACTGTGGATGAGCTACATGAGGCTGGAGTAGTTTGGGGAGATGGGAAGGCGTCTAATGTAGTCATGGATCAGAGTGACAACGCCTGGCTTATTGACTTTGCGGGTGGGTGGTCGAAAGGATGGGTGGATGAGGAGCTGGCTGGCAGCAAAGAGGGTGATAAGCAGGCCGTTAGAAAGATATCAGAATTCTTGAGCGTGGCCTGAAATGGGGATGCATAACCCAGACCCCGAAGGTAAGCCCAGCCAGGCAGCTAAGCTCTAGAAACGACCATAAGATTTGGTACTCTTCAGTCACAAGTCAAGGATAAAGCATTTCGATTTGGGGTGCAGTGGAGTCGCTGACAGGCCACTTCGCAACAGCTGAGCAGGGCTTGGATTCACCCAGAGCCTTCATGACTCATAGTAAGCATAGTAAGGCTCCAATAAGTCGGATTGGCGTATATACTTAGGCAATGGATACGGCGAATCCAGTCTAGGCTATTATGTGGTAATTAGACTCAGTAATTTGATAGCGATTGAGGACGGGAAAACTGGAAAAAGATTGGGGTGTGCATTCGTCCTTGCACTTGCACATACATTTTCACTGAGGGTTTGTTTCACTCTCTTTTTGCAAAATAGCAAAAATACAAACATCTGATGCAGAGCGTTTCACCATCGCAGCCAGTAAAGTCAGATGCAAACCAGACAAAAACACCATCAATGAAAGCAGACTTGTGAGACCAGGAATGGATTATGAATGCACTGTTCAAGGCAGAAAGATACCTTTTTTTTGTCAGTCACTGGTCCACTCCCCCTAAAACGCCAGCAATTTCTCCCAACTCCCAAAGCCATTATGTAGTTATCGTAACCACTGCCATAGAGAATGCTCAGTAATGTTATCATGTAGCAAGCCCGTTCTTCAGTTGCAGCCCATCATATCTTCGTAAAGGTATACTCAATTCTTAATCAAAGGATCACCATATTTCGTCTCTGCCATCCACATTAGTCTCTTGCACTCCCTTTTCCCCTCCCTACAACCTGCTAGGAAACAACTCACTCCCATCCCAATTTTTATCCATCAACCCATCCCAAACCCGATCATAATCCTCCCTAAACTTCTTTGAATTCCACGAGCTACCAGGCGCACCATGATTAACCTTATCCTGACTCTGAGCAGACCTCGATGGCGTAGTATTTGGCGTATCAGTAAAACTGTGGTTGGGGGCGAAGAAGTCGGGTGGGGAATCAGGAGCTTCCATCATGAGATCTATAAGGGGTTCTTGAGGCGAGGTAATTTCGGCGTTGGTGGCAGATACCGCTGATTGTTGGTCTACGAGGGGGTTAATGAGATGTTTGGTTTTGGAGGTGAAGGTTGAAGGTTTGGAGGATAGGGAATGGTTATTTACCTGTTGATTCCTCAGTCGACATTTTGATGCGTATCAGGTGAGGATGTGAGTTATCTATTGGCGAGGAAGTTTAGACGGAATGAGGTTATTTGTTTAGTTCTGTAGTATTATGAGAATAATGTTGAATCTACTCCACAAGCTTGAAGTTTACAATAAGTGAAGCTCTAAACAAACTCCACAGCCCTGTCACACAGCTAAGTCGGCTAGATCTGCGCTATTCCACACTAGCGTTGTGCACCCCCCACCAAGCCAGCATCCCTTGCAGACCCAAAAATTACACCCCTTCCATCATCATCTCTCCACACACTCTTCACAACTTCACAGAAAGACGAATTCCTAAAAAATTAATGAGTAGAAAGATGGCGGTTTCCAATGCTTGGGACGACGACTGGGAATCCCAAGCCGATGCATTGGAATCAGCACCTCCACCAAATGAAGCGGTCGAGGAAGAACCCAGGATTTCTAAGGCTGAACGATTGGCAAAACATGCAGAGACTAATAAGAAGTTATGGGAATCTGCGTTCGTTTTCTTTTATTTACAATTCTCTTTCTATCTATCACTTTGCACCCTATCTAACACACAATTGAACAGCGAAACCCCCGGGGGCCTCTCAGCACAATTTCCCTTCCTCCTTCCACCCAATCTCGCCAAGCCCGTTCCATTAGCCACGCCCTACAAAGCGCCTCTTACGCTTCTCTCCCGTAAACCCGCTCCTAGAACAGTTACCAAAATCGATTCTCGGACTGGCAAAATGACCACAATTGAAGCCGAGGAAGAAGAGGAAGCGATTGTCGCCGGACCAAGTGCCGAGGAACTGCGCGAAAGAGCGCAGCGGGAACGAGAGGAGAAGAAGAGAAAGTATGATGAAGCCAGAGCCAGGATTCTAGGGACGGGTGCCTCGCCAAGAAGCAATTCTGGAAATGGGAGGGGAGGTAGCGGTGGAAATAGTCCAAGGAATGGAACACCGCCTCTGAACGAAAAGGGAAGAGGAAGAAATCGAGGAAGTGAGAATAGAAGAGCAGATAGTAGGCCGGATGATAGGACTGGACAGAAGGAATTATTTGATCCAAACTATACGGCTAAGCCTGGATCAATCTCACTACAGAAGACGTCTAGAAATGGGGAAGGATCACGATCAGGATCGGGCACATCTACACCAACATCACGAGAAAATGAACAGATTATTCGAGCACCAAGAGGGCCTGATGCGACTGGTAAGGGATTTGGATTCGCAAATCGAGGTGGTAAAATGAGTTGATTTTCTGCTCTAGAATTATCAACTACCAACCTCCGCCAATTTTACCGGCGATCTCTATTACCCTTTCGGCATCCCCGACATTTTTGCCGACATCACTAACAACCTCCCGATATGTCGTATACACCAATCTCTCCAGATCCAGGCCTGTTATTGTCGCCCAATGCGACAGGGTATCTTTAATGTATGAAGGAGATATTCCTTCACATAAATCATTGCGGTCATGAACACTCGAGGACTCCACACCATCTTCTCCAGAGAAGTAGGCCTCATCAACTTGAGCCAACCACAGCTTCTGTTCCTGCGGACCGGCTTTGGCATCACCTTCCAGACGACTAGTATTTATTGGATCATCAACCTTGATTTGACCACCTCCATTGGTACATCCGCCTGGACAGGCCATAACTTCGACATATGTATAATCAGGACCAGTAGCCTTGCCGTTCGGTCGCCTAGCACTTCCGATAGGTCTACCACCAGGCATTCGAGATGGTTTTGCTGGTTTTAGTCGTCGGACTAGATTTTGGATATTTCGGAATCCATAATATCGAGCCGCCTTGAGTAATATTTCGCCAGTATCTGCGACAACAGTGTAGTCCACAACATCTGCATTACGGCCTTTGATCGTTTGGACGAATGATCCTTTATGTTGAGATGCAAAATATTGAAGGATATAATAAAGGTTTCCACCGGATGAACCAGCGTCGCGGCCACCATTGCTGCTGCTTCGGCGATTGGCTGGGAAGAGAAAAGAATCTATCTTTGGATCTGGAAATGGTATGCGCGATGATGAAGGCAGTGGAGTCCGAGGTAATTTGGAAAAGTCGATACTTCTGGAATCTGCGAGCATAAGTAGTTCCTTGCTTGTAATAACAGAATCGACATCTCTAACCCCTCGAGTTCCTGTTCCTTCCCAAACCGCGTCAGTTAGTTCTTCTCGACTAGCTTCTAACTTTTTATCGAAACATGGCATAACCGCTACATGCCATATCCTGTCGGGTGAAATGCCAAGTTTTCGACTTAATGTCGTCTTTATAAGAGTTCCCATCAATGCTTGTGGTGACTTCATCCGTGATAAATGTGGTAAAACGTGTGGGTGTGTCTTTTCGGCGTAACAAATCCATCCAGGACATGAAGACGTCAGAATAGGTTTCTTGGGGCCTTCTGTGTCATTCATAGAAGCCATAACTTCCTCAGCCCCAAGAACTAAACATGCCTCTCTCGCAATATTCGTATCCACAACCCACTGAAAAGCATTCCTATAAACCGCCCTGTTCTTAATTCCTTTTGGCCCACTAAGTAGTTGTTCAATCATATAACCTGCTTCTTGTTCGGTAACTCCAAAAGTCGCTGCAACACTCGCTCTCGATTGTGGACTGACACTCGCGACATATATTTTCCCACCTTGTTCGCGGCCCTCCACATTTATACCTGTCCCAGAAGCATTTTTATGTAGGCGAAGACCAGGAGCCGAATCTAATTCTGATAGCACTTCGGCATGCGATTGTAAGGATACGAGGACGGCTTCGGCTGATGTGACACATCCCGAACAGGCAAGACAGTCTGTGAGTGATATTTGGGCAGGAGGTAAATCGGATGGAAGGGGGGCGTCGGTATTGAAGGATATTTCGAGTTCCTAGAGGGTATGTTAGGTTTAGACAGAGGGGGAAAGGATAGTATTATACATACATTATCGCCAGAAGGTTTTGCGACAGGTAATGTTTCAATCGGTTTTATACAAGCGACTCCTGGGGAAATAAAATCGTTCAAATCGTCCGCTGATAGAATAGCGCTCATGATTCTAACGAGAGAGGGGGGGTTGCGAATGCTGAACTGAATGCGATGCTCTTTCTTTCGTTCTGAATTGATCTATTTGTGAATGATGAGATGAGGCCAAGGAATATATGTATATATATTGTCTACGAGTAAATAGTGAATTAGAATGAGTTCTTGTCATAGATTGTAAATCATCATTAACAATCACAATTAAGATAATTCGCTGAATGATTTGATTGCGAGGATCGGAGCACGGAAAATGGATGGATGGGTGGCGTTAACAGGGATAAGATGGATAAATTGTAGATATGCATATATGCCTCATCGTCTCTAATTGTTGCCTTAAACTGGAAGTTATGACGTAATGTTGTGGTTCCTGGCCATAAGATATAGGTAGGGGGATAAGGCTCCTCATAAGAGGTGCTTGTTACTTATTGCTTGTTGCTTGTTATTACTTGTTGCTTGTGGTGTGGTTTGGAATCAATAAAAAAGTATTTTGATATTTACTCGAGTAAGGTTACATGTAACTTATAACTGTACATCAATCAGTAAAATATCTAGGTAATCATTAATCGAGCTCAAGAATAACCCCCACCAAACAAACCTATTCTCTAATTACCACAACTATCATGGATGTATGTGACAAGATATCCCCCCTCGAAACTCGGGACTTGGTTGACTAACTTGCATACTGGTAGGTCTTTTACGCATACACATATGGAACGGCGGGATGGCTGGCACTACAAGCAGTCCCTTTGATTATATCACCCACAATCATCATTACAATGCTTTCACCTGAAGTTAGAGATCCCACCTGTGAGTGTCGCTGTGCTTTCTCTTTGTTTGCATACTATACTAATAGTTACTAGCACTCGAGGAATACTTCTCTAGATCCTTAGGCATAACACTCCTCACGCTAGGTATAATGGTGGTCCTCCTTACCGGATCCGTCCCCCTAACCTCTTCCATATCCGATAGTACGTCTCCCCTTTCCCTTCCCCCTTTCCCCCACTAACCCCCTCCCAGCAACCACCGCCGCCGTAACCACCTCAGACACCGACCCCAAAGCACCCTACGCCGTCCCCGTCCTCACGCTCAGCACCCTCTACCACGGCACCATCGCCTTCTACTGCTACGCGCACTACACGACTCTCGGCACATATTCATTTGCGCTGGGTTCCATTTTCTCGACAACTTTGTTTGCAATCGGAGGCTGGTGTATACTTTTTGGGACGGCGAGTGGGAGGATCAGTCGGAAGACGGGGGCTGATAAGAGGACGAGTGCGTGGCCTTTTGGGAATCAGGAGAGTGCTAGTGCGAGGAAGAGGGCTAATAGGAAAGGGTTGTAAGAGTTTTGATGGGGATGGATTTGAAGGGATGGGGAGGGTAGGTATTGGGTATTGGGACGGAGACAATATTGAGGTTCGGCGAAGATTTCAAAGTGAGTATGCAATGAAATTATGATGGCTTCATAAAAAGTGTCGATCATTCGGTATTATGTGGCTGTACTCGAGTATTCAATGCTTGTCTGACTTATTATTTACAAAATCAAGATAAGATATACTAGGCACATACTGTATATGCCAACCAGTATGAACATCATTGAGAACAACGCATAACGCACGCATCATCTACAGGTAGAAAGTCAAGGAAGAAGATGAAATAGTAAACACAAGCACGGATGATCATCGATCTCCAAATATATATATAGCATATTGGAATTCAACGAGCTATCTCCGTTTCCATTTTGTAATATTCTACACCTGCAATAAAAGTGCTTTCAAGAAAATCATCCTAGCATTAACTACCTAGTATCCTCCCTTGCCAAGGTATTTTGATATTCTGGTAGATGATTAATCTACACGGGGACAGATATTCTGCATTCCCATCCTATATCGCTCCATAAAACGCCATGGTTGTCATAATTCTCATCCAATTGCCCGGATTGATATCAGATTGCTCCGTAGTATTTCATAACCGTTTTACTCCTTCCAGCGGATTCGCCATTTCAATGTCCTTCAAACGTTTGAAAATGCAGAAGCTGACTTGGTATCCTCCGTTTCCCTTCCCTTCCCTTTCCGTTCCCGTCCCACCTATCCCACTCCTTCCTTAAGCTTGTGCCATGGACGCCAAAACCTCCGCCGCATCTGTTTCGACAGGTCCCAAGCTCTGTTCCAATGGTGTCAAATCTCTAGGTGAAAATGGGGTTCCTCCATTTGGAGACATAGCTGTGTTGGGTGTAAACCCAAATCCGCGAGAACTACGTGAATTTGCCCTCTCATCCGTAACAAAAGGTACTTCCCCCTTTGGAAGTTTACGAAGCCCAGCTAACACCTCATTCCTTCTCTGATTCCAATCAAGATCTTTCTCGATAGCCTGATCAAGTAGAACTTCCTTCTCCATCCATTCCTGCATCCTCAGTTCTTCCATCAAATCGCATTGTTTCTTAAGTGCCTCGCCTTGTTTTTCTGCCCACTGTATCTGCTTTCGTAGTAATTTCCAGAGTTCAACTGGCCCTTTTGCTTCCTCCTCCAAAGTAATTCCCAATTCAGGAGGATAGGATGTTGCTAATGAAGAAGGATCGACAATGGGTGAGATTTGTGCTCCTGCGACCGGATTTGAATTTGGATATGGTTTCATGAGGACTTGGGGTCGACTATAACCGGGTCTTGAGATGTCTTGCATGTGTTTTGGAATAGGATCTGAAGGACGAAGAGCTTCGGTTTCGTGGACAGTTCGCATGTGCTTGGCAAGAGCATCGGAACGTGTGAAAGAGCGATCGCATTCTGAGATACCTGTTAGCTTAATCTAGATTCACTTGTGAAGAAACGTACCAGGCAAGGCGCAGTAAAATGGCTTTTCTCCAGTGTGACTTCGCATATGTGCCTTCAAAGCATAACCGCTAGCTTGAGGTTGACTTTTCCTTGGGCAAGCCAACCATTCGCATGTATATTTCTTTGGTCGCGAATCGATATGATCATGATGTAGATGATCCACCAGCTTATCCATATCTCCCAAATCGCCTAAGTTGCATCCAAGCCAGGCGCAAACCGTAACTTGTTCGTGCAAATCATCAAGAGCATCTTCCGGTCGTTGAATGATGCTCGGAGAGTCTGGAATATCTCCCTCAGTATCAGTAGAACAATAACCATCTGTTCCCTCCATTTTGAAATTGCGAGATGTGGGAGCGGTGCGCAAAGATAAAGATTCGTCACAGCTTATCTTTTGCCTTTTTGCGGGTGGCATGAGAGTTTCTGCGGCCATCCGTTCGTTTTCTTCGTCAATCTCGAATGCGTCCGAGGAAAGATCAGAGAGGGGAGATCCTGGAGGCGAGTCGTCGATCATGTTGAAGAAGTCAAAGATACCAATGATATAGAATAATTGTAATTGCTGCAGGTACGCTAAAGGTGATATCTCTAAAGGCGAAGAGTGATGGTGAAGATGAAAGGTGAAAAGGTGAAAGGTTGATTATCTCAAATTCAACTTTCCGAATGTGAGGTTTGATTATATCAAGCAAGGTTATCGGTCGCGACTCGCGAAACGTGACATAGCCTTAGATCTTTCGGAATTTTCCGCTAGCTTGAAATATTGCTATGTCCAACTTCTTTCAGTTGGCGAACAATTTTCTATTCCATCTCCATGAAAATATTTTATTTATGTCAATGTCATCCATTACTTCAATCACTCAATCTTAGTCTCTACTCGGCGAAATGCTAAAAGATGCATAGGCAATTCATGTCACATCAACTTTCACAAGGGCGATACTCTTGATTTTCAAGAGAATGCTCCAGTATTGTTAGTGTTACAGGTAAGCTCACAATTCATTACTTCAAGTTCCTCCTTTTCATTCCAGCGACGATGAGTAACCTTCTCGGGTTCTGCAATTCGGACTAGCAGGCAACTGCACCATGTCGAAATAACTATACATTACAAATTTTTCTGAGCTCCTTTTATATCAACTACATAATTGTTACAGTACTTCCATAATATAATCTTGTTACATGATTGCTAACTCCTCTGTTTTGATCAAGGTCTCTAACCTTCCAGCACACTCTGTAGATGCTCCGCATAGCGATGACCCGAGACCGGAAACTGCTTCAAAATTGAATCCAGTTCTGACAAATCACCAGCACTTAGAGATACTTCCTTTGCATTCTCCAAGATGCGGTCGACTTTAGTAGCGCCAGGGATTGGGATGATTTCTGGGTTTCCATCCTTCTTGGAAATGGCTTTGGTCCAATTTATCGCGATTTGAGCCAATGTGCAACCCTTTTCCTCCGCAAGCTTTGTTACGGCATTCACAAGTTTCTTGTTGTTTTCGAAGTGTTCTTCTTGGAACCTGGGAAAGTCTGCACGGTGGTCATCATTGGGAATGTCTTCTGGCTTTTGAATTGCTCCAGTCAATAATCCTTGTCCCAACGGTGAGTATCTGTTGTCCATTAGTCATGTCCCCTTCAATCCATAGAAATAATAATGCATACGCAACGACCAAAATATCATGTTCCGCACAAGCTTTCGCGACTCCGTTGTGAAAGATATCCGTAGTGGTCAAAGATAGTTCAACTTCACAAGCCACAATATTCGTAACCTTCGCAGCCCTATGAACCGTAGCCGCCGAACACTCGCTGAGCGAAATCCCCCCAATCTTCCCCGTCTTGACATATTCCTCCTCCAAAACATTCATTGTAGTCTCAATCGGCGTTGTCTGATCCACCCTCGCACACTCAAAGATATCAATCTTCTTCTTTCCCCCCAACAATTGCAAACATGTATCCACACTCTTCCTCACTCCCTCCGGACTTCCATCCGGCACAAATTTCTCCAAATCAATTCCACCTTTGATACTCAAGACAATCTTTTCCGCATCCTCGGGATACTTTGTGAAATATGCTTTGCAGATAGTAAGGGAATTGTATTCAGGGGTTCCGTAGAATTGGCCGCCGTTCCAAAAGTTACAGCCGGATTCGAGGGCGGCTTTTAGAGTTGTGAGGGTTTCGTCGAGGGGTTGGGGTTGTGGGCGCCAGGAGAGGCCTGGGGGGAGGGAGAGAGGGGGTTAGTTGGGTGTATGGAGAGATAGGATGGGGATGGGGATGGAGGGGATAGAAATGAGATTGGATGTAGAGGGGAGGGAAGGAGAGGAAAGAACAAACCCATCATGCCATAGCCGGTGGTACCGATATCTTTTCCTAGTAATTGGACCATTTTGTCTGGTTCCTTGTCTTGTCTTGCTGTATATGAAGATGTAGATGTAGATTTTGCGTGGGGGTAATTATATCTTGAAGGTACTAGAGTATTATATATTATATTTGAGATGTTTGAAAATTAATCGAGGGGTAGAGGGGAGCTATAACAGAGGTTGGACAAGAACTAGTGGGGTGAAAACAAGGACACAAAGAGTCTTTAAATATACATATCTTGTCGAGCTTTCACCTACCTACCTGTACCTACCTCATCATCATTCTTAGAGCTTCATTTTGTCAATGGATGGATGGAATAGAGCTTCCCCGAGGAAAATCCGATTCCAACTTTCGATGATACCCAGGAGGTAGGTAGGTATGCGCCTCCTCCTGAAAATTTTGCCGAGTTCGGAATTAAGAATTCTGTGGCTAAAAGTCCATGGAGCGGGGTAG
The DNA here is from genome assembly GCA_000503235.1 of Sclerotinia borealis F-4128. Classification (NCBI taxonomy): domain Eukaryota; kingdom Fungi; phylum Ascomycota; class Leotiomycetes; order Helotiales; family Sclerotiniaceae; genus Sclerotinia; species Sclerotinia borealis. Next base: position 100,708 of record KI628648.1, on the reverse strand, counting down.
TTGGAAATATCTGACTAAGTATACACGCACTAGCTCCGATTACCGTGTAAAATCCGGTTTACAATTGATTTGATCGATAGATATGATATGATATGATATGATATTGAAAGATCTTACAGTCTTACTTTACGGAGGTAAGATGAATTTTTGAGGATATTTCCGATGCTATTCATTGCAGATAACTTGATATGTATGAAATGGAGTGGTAGTTGAGGAGATAAATTGGGAGAGATGGTTAAAGCCGTGTTCTGTGTGCGTGGTATCTTGATATCCTGATTTGTATCAATACTTTTTGGTCGAATACCTAGTAGGCAGTATTCAGCTGATGGATATTCAGTCGAAATCGCAATCCTTAGCTCCAAGAAGTTAATCTGCTTCGAAATTTCCATCAGCATCTCAATCCTTACCTAGTAGCTCTTCCTAGTAATTAGAAAGAAAAGAAAGAGGATGTTCTGACTTTGAGTTGTTAGGCAATACTAATAGAGAAGTGATTATACTCAAATGATTGGTAACTTACATATTTCTAGATATGCAATTAATTATAGATAATAATGCTTTGAGCTTGGAATAGAGACACAGACTATTCGGCTTGTAATTAGTTGTTAGTACTCAAGAGCCTATAATCCGAGAGATGGATCAGAGAAGAAATAGGGTGAGAGGTAAGTGGTAAGTGGTAAGTGGTAAATGCTGAGAGGCAAGTGGTAAGGAATGAAAGGAGAGATATGCAACAAAAATAAAAGAATGCTATTAGACTCTTCAATGCCGATACTGGTACTATGAAGTCTTCAAACCCTCTCAGAGAGTCTTGGAAAATATTTCTCGGGATTTTTCGATACAACACAAAGACAAGTGTCTTCCTAGTTTCCGATTGATTCGAAGTGAAGTAGTAAAGCTAACTGCAAGCTACCCATATAATCCTTGTTCCGATATGCAACAAAAAGGAGATGATTCGGTTAAATGAGTAGTCCACCACTAGTAGTCCACCACTAGTTTTCCGCCATTCCTCACCAACCACATGCTAGCATTAGTGTGGGCTTACAATTGATTTGTACCTGAGTAGTAGTGACTAGTGAGTAAGATGCCAGTTGATCGGCAAGGAGTCTTTAGCGGATATTTACCTGCAGATCTAATTTGTGTGTGCACAGATTGTAGTCTCATTACGCATATCATGTTGCTACTTTATCAACGAAGTGGTTAAATCTGCTGAAATTATACTCGAGTATATATATGCAGTGATTCTATCGTTATTTGTTGTCGATATATTTGATTCTTGTCATCAAAGCTTCTGAAACCTTGGCTCTAATTATAAGGCTTAGGTCATCTCACTACATTACCACAAGTGAATTCAAAGGTGCGTCTTCGTATTGACTTATTTTGAGACCAGTCTTTTCCTTATGATATGTATTCTCCAAATTGGTTCTGTGAACTTACAAAACACTTTGATCGTTCCTGGAGAGTTATTTATGCGAAATGATTGTATTGATCTACTGCAAACGTGGGGGATTCTTGTTAGCTTTTTATCTTGCTCAAGGCGTGATCGGTAGAGAGAGAAAGTGAACGGAGGTAAATTTGAGAGAGTGTATAAGGGGCTATAAGAGTATTGGGGCTGCAAGGAATAACTGTAGACACCGGTTGAAACCGATTGTACATTACGCATTATAGAGTTAGAATGTATTTCTGTGCTGAACACAAATCTATCTTTGCATCGGTAAGTACTAAGTTGTATAGTGAAGTGCATAGTGAGCGAAGAAATATATGCGAGCTATTGTTGTCTCTTTGGTCTTTTGCCATCTATGTCTACTGATACAATATATGCGACAGAGTAAGCTTTATTAACGACAGAAATAAACTTGAGCTCGAAAAACTTTTCTCCTTTCTGATTCATTCCCAGTTCTGGTAACACACATTTCGCTTGGCAAAGCACTGTGATATACTGCGTGGATAGAAGCTACATCTCGATGGTGAAATAGTAAAAGGCAGTCTGAATAGTTCGGATCATGAAGGCTCATTCCTATAGCCCTCGACTTATCTATCCTACGGAGATAGTCGTTGCATGTGAGCTGTACTTGGTCCTGCTTGCTTCTGCTTGATATCTATCAACCAACGTATCGATGGAATCACGAAAGAACTTCAGAAAGCGATTAGCCGAGACTAGAAATTGAGATGAAAGTTTGGGTTTGGTCTAGTAAGCGAGATATTGAGTCTGCAAGTATAAATTCATCATATTCATTGATATCTTCAACCTCTTTTGACCAAAAAGTCCTTCTGGTTTGATTCCACTTGAGGTTGGATTTCTACTCGACAATTTCTGAGGATCATTTGGAGGCGAACTTCCTAGACCAAGTAAAGGTACTCGAGTAGGGCAGGATCACATATATTCACTTCCATCAAGAACCCAAATCTGCAAGATCGATACAACTTATATTCCTGATAGTATGAGTACTGTTTTGCTTTTGCTGTCCCTAAACCCTCTCATTAATGAACAATTCTCCTTCAATAAGAAGCTGATCGCTATTTCGCTTTATTGAATCTATATCGATACTACTATATAGACTCATACATTGCACTTTTCTGCATTTGCTCGGTGCTTATTGTATTTTGGTACTCAAATACTAGTGGATGTGGTTTATATACGTCTGAAGAAATATTGGATTTTGTAATTCAGTGTTATTTCATCCGCCTCACTACACAACCTTGAATGTACTATGATAGGAAAACAATAATATACGATTAGTTCCACAATCTTTCTCTCCTAGTGGTTCAGAATATGCCACGGGCACTGTAATTTTTCTAGAGCTCCACTGTTCTGTATTGGGGCAGTTCAATTGCGTTACTACGTTAGGTAGATGTGAAGTGGGAATGTAGTGAATGCGAAGGCATTGGCCTATTTAAGCCTCTAAATAAGATAATATGCTCGAGGTGTTGACTACGTGATAATCAAATCAATCAAGCACATACACAGAAAAAATGCTGCCAGTCTACTGAATATGGTCTGCGCTTAATGTTGTTATTAATGTTCTTCGTATACACTATAGCAAATATTGTCTCTGCTAACACGGATGACAATAAAGAAACATGAGTCTGGCAAGACAACAAATAGCAACTGCCGTCGTTTCGCTTCAACTAACAATGGTTAACATGATAGCATGATAGTACGTACCATAACAAATGGAAACTTCAAGTAAATTGCACAGAACACATATGCTGTATCTCAAGTCAACGTTATGGTATGTGCAGGCAGCAGAAAAAATATCTAGTACTTTCTGCCACGAGCTCTGCGCCCTCCTGACCTGGATGAGCAATAGTTCAGTATATTCATACATTTCAATGGGTTCTATAGCTGCGATGTATTCATATAAACTTTGGTTCACATATACAGAGTTCGAACAGCAAGACCGAGAGGAGACTGGGCAAATTGATCTCTGTATGGAAGATAAAGTCATTGCTAGAAACTTCAGCACGTTTCAATTACCAACTGACATTAACATGTTTGGGCTTTTGTTCATGAGTTACACTACACTCTGTATGTATGAATTATCTCCGCAGTATATGTTTCTCGATCTTCTATGAAAGCCACTGGGTTGACATACACTTGGAGCTACACATACGAAGTAGAATAATCCACTAATGTCTGCATATAAATGGGCGAGGCCTACAAGCATAGTTGGATGACGTACATAATAAGTCAGCTATTGTATGCAGAGACTTTTCTTTTTGAAGGTGCTAGGTGCTGTCCAAGTCGTAAAGTTACTTGTGATGATACTGGTTTGGAGACGGCAACAATTAGTATCAAATGACAATAGCAATGTAGAGCAAGACTCTCAGGAGTTAGGGCTCCGTGTCAGGCTTTTCCATCCCGATTTCGAGGGCTTGCACTATGGACTTTTTGTTAAACAGAGATTCAAAGGACAAAGATTGACACCTATGCTGGGAACATCGCCCGATGAAGCGAAGATTGTTAATACAGGCGTGTCTTCCACTGTGTCTCCAATATAAGTGATCATAAGCGGAGCTCAAAAGATGAGAGGTGCTTGTGATTGAGTGAATATTATCTCTACTATATCATAAACCTTGATATTCGCTATATCTCAGAGTGCAACATCGAGACCGGGACGCATAAAATTGGTAGTAACCCTTTATAAAAGAGGGCTGTAGACAATATGAAAAGAACCAAGACGTATAAAGCAATCCTCTCGTTATTTTTATGCCTCCGACGTAGGTAGTTCACCACTAGCTATCAATCATAAGGATCATGCTTGAGCTCAAATACGCAAGGGTCAGGACTGTCTTCCTTTTAGTCATGGGACTGTATATAACGACAAATGGAATAAAGGAATGGATAATAAGAAAGAAATACTCAGATATCACCGGCCTCCTTTCAGTGTTGGAAATCTTTTCGGAGGTTGATGTCGAATTGATCTGAGCTTTTGTTATGAATGGGAGTATGTAGGTAAATATCTCATCTTATTGAATATCCTCTTATATCTAAAGACATCGAATTGTCATCTGGAAGTGTAGTTGAGTTAAAACTCAAGACACGACGAAATTAGATGAGATGAGGTGATGAAGGAAAGATATGACAGCATGTAAAACATTATGGTAATAGATTCTCTAGGCGTTGTTATTTGATAGATCGAATGATCTCACCAACGCATGCTCAATGCAATGCTAAATTGATCAAAATTCTAAAATTCTCAATTATCACCACATCACAAAATAGTTTCCCACTAAGGATGCCGAAAACAGTATCATTCTCTACATATCATATGGCTCAATTCGGATGTTGAAAACTTCACCCCAAGATAGCTCTTCTAGAAGCCTTTAGAATTCTCTCCTCCCCCCTCATATCAACATTCCTCAAACATCAACCAGCTTCTCCTTTTCCCCACCAGAACCTTCCCTCTTACCCCCTTTCTCGCCCCCCTTGTCTTTTATCTCCACCTTCCCCTCATCCTCACTAATATCCTCACTCTCATCTTCCCACTTTCTCGTTCCCTCCAAATCACCCCTGTTAATCTTTCCCGTAACATCCTTTTCCCTTATTTTCTCCCCTCTAATCCTCCCCCTCTCCTTCTTCGTCTCTGCTTTTCTGATATCAAGTTTTTCCTCCCTTTCTCTCTCCTTAAGCTTCTCCTTCTCCTTCTCCCTAGTTTTCTTCTCATCTCTCATCTTGCCCTCCCCTTTCTTCTCATCCCTTTCCCTACCCTTCAACGCAACTACCCCCTTAACCCTAAGTAACTTCTCCATTTTCCTCAATCTCTCCATTACCGTCTCACCCTCCGATACTCCCATTCCAATTCCCACACCCATCGCCCGCTCCTTATCTCTCCCCACACCACCTCTCTCCCCCCTCTCCCTCTCCTTCCTCTCCATTCCACCCCCCACATCTACACCTCCCTCCCCACTCTTCAACCTCTCAGCCCCCCTACCGACACCAAACGCCGGGAAAAATCCCAAATTTTCCGCCTTAAACCAACCTGGCCAATCACTCAACCCAATCAACCTTAATTCAAATCTTGTTCTGGGCATTTCATGTTTATACCGACAATGCTCACCCCATTTACATCTGCGATTATGTGTACACCAGTGTCTGCACGTCTGTTGTGTCTGTTGTGCTTGCTGTATTCCTAACGTCCCGGTAGATGAATTTTGGTTTATGCGAGGACTAGGAAGCGAAGAAGCAGGAGCCCAGATTGAAGATGCGAGACCGGGCAAGGATTTTGATTGCGATTGTGATTTTGGGGATTGGGATTTATTGTGTGCGCTCGCGGGTGTAGTTAATGTTGAGGATCGGACGGGTAGGAGAAGAGGACTGGAGACCGCCGTGTTGGATCTAGATTCTCAATTCATTAGCATATTTCATTACTTCACACTACACCTTCGTGTCCACGGCAGCACACTTAAAACCCAAAAAGTTGATACTTACCCACTACTCCCCGCAATTCCATCTCCATTCCCACTAGCCTCCCCCTCATCATCATCCTCCTCCAACCCAACCAATCTATAAAACCCCCCTCCACTAGGACATACATCACCCTGCAACCCCAAATTCAACATCCCCCCCGTCTCCACCAAATCCAGACACCTCGGGACCCCCACCAAATCCACGCCTAGCGGTAACTCATCAACCGCCACTAGTGGCACCACCTCACCCGACTTGCGAACGATAAAGTATCCTAGCCGAGGACCTTGAGCTGGCATTTCTCGAGCCGAGACTGATGAATCTCGAGCGGAAGCATCCTTTTTGTTGTGTTTGGTAGACATACTTTTCAACTTGCTATGTATGATCTTTTATTCAAAGAATGTTCGTATGGTTGGTTAATGTATGATCTATCATGTATGATGTGTGGTGGGTAGCACGGAGAAGGAAGATTCAAGGGGCGGCAGAGTTGGATATATAATGCCTGGAAAATACGACTTCGCATATGACGATTGCCAATCGCCCCTGGTCACTCATAAGTGCTTGTCTAGATTGCCTCGTGAAGGCTTCCATCGTACAATCGATTGTAAAAACACGGGATATTCTCCTTCCGTACCATTCGAACAAAGTTTGTTTGATAGCAATGCCCAAACTCGTTTTGCTTGTACACACACATATGCAGAAATAAAATACCCGAAATATGTAACAGGAATCTGCAAACAAAATTTGCAATGTAAGGGAAGAATAACATTATACTAGTTGATGTTAAGTCTACTTCAGCTTGGAAAGTTTGCTCTGCTTTTACTCTCTGTTTGTGTTGCTCCACGCCATCGGGTATCAAATACATGCCGAGATATACTCATGTCGTTGCAGTCTCTCCCTATCCCTCTCCATCCTCAAGCTTTGAATTCTACTCTAACCCTAGCCTCCATCTCATCCACCCTGAAACCTACGTCTTTCGCAGTATCCTCCAACTCTACTTCTCTTTTCATGAATTTGCCTGCCATGATCTTCTCCGGTTGTTCGTGAGTTTGTGCATCAACTGTCTTCATGTCCATACCGGAATCGATGCCTTCGGGTTCTTCTTCAAGAAGTTTCGCATGAGCCAAAGCTTCTCCCATCTGGCCTATAACTTCAACTTCATCTTCATCTTCATCACTACTATCCTCACCAACATCATCGTATCCTGCCACTGGATCCCATTCTCCCGTTTCCCAAATGAGTTTCAAACTCATTGGTCTACAACCCAGAAGTCTCCCCACAATACCCTTAACCCGGTAAACATCAAACGTCTTAGGAATCTCTTTCACTATTGTCATTTCCTGTTGATTAGTCTCCGGTCTTGCGGGAACGTAGAATGTGAATTTTATCAAACGTGCTTCTAAGAAAGCTGGATTAATCCCCGCTTCTTCTTTCCTCACCACTACCGGAAGACCATGAAGGCCACACAACTCCTCGTATCGTTTGTGTCTGGAAAGTACTGTAGATTCTTGGTCGAGTTCTACAGCTCCAAGTTCGTTGCCGATTTTCGAGAGGTAGAATAATTCTGCATTATTTCGATCCTGGGGGGTAATGCTGCTATAGTTCAATTTTTTAAGATTCCCAAGACGTGCCAAAGTCAACATAAATGCCTCGTCGAGACTTCCCATTGTGGCGTCACTACTTGTTTCTGGATAAAGTGGATTTTTGGATAGTCGTAAAGATGTCATGCCAGGAAAGATGTCAGCAAGTTCATCAACAAAATCCCAATTGTCGACGCAGTTGTCACATAGATCGATGTATGATAACTTCTTGTTGAAGACTAATGGAGTGAATGTTTTGACAGCACCTGGCCCTGTTATTGTTCCTGTTGTAATTATCTTGTTTCCTTTGAGAAGTAACGATTCGAGGGCTGTGAGTCGAGTTAGTACCTCTAAATCCGTCAATGATTGAAATTCGTTCCTCTCAAGTGTTAAAGAGGTGACAGAAAGGCAGGGGAAAGGCATATTCATTTTCCCGAAGCCATTTGATGATGCCGTCAGAGATGTTGTAGAGCAGAACCTTAGCATGAGTAGGCAAAGATCACCCCAATCGATACCCGCTTCGTCCATTTCAAGAGTCTGAATCTTGTCGAAAATTTGTTCAACGGATCCCAGAAACATAGCGTCTATGCTTTTCTTTACAGCAGACGCTAATCGATTTCCGCTACAACAATCATATCAGTTATGCCTCTTCAAAATTGTGGAAGTCCTTACTTTAGTCTCAGAATTTTCAAGTTTGGCAACTGCTCACAGATCCTTTCTACCTCATCCAAACCTTCTAAAAGATTCCTACTCAAATCCAGCTGAACGATACCGGGACATGCTTCCCTGGCAGTAAGATAAACCACTGGCGTAGCCGTGGCCTCCATTGTGTCAAGTTTAGTATGAGCCCTATTGATGCGCTGTCCGTCAACCAAAACAACTTTCAGTTCATGTACCCGAGCCTGTTGCTCAGCAATTTTATCAAATCCAACTTCCTCTGCAACCTTCCCAGATATCACAGTTTGTTTGTGCGGGTTTATGCCATCTCCAGGGGCGTATTTACTGAACACCGCTTCGACAAAGCTCTGCTCGGGATCTGCTTTTCTGGTAGGACGTACGAAGCTTGCTGGAGTTGGTGCCTTGCTCAAACCTGTAAATGTAAGAAGGTGCTCCCGAGAATACCTCTCATATCAGGAAACTTACATTCAAAGTACCCTTTCCCATCATTCTTACCCCGCGAAGGGTCGTCCCATTCAACCCCAAGCCATTCCTTCTCTGTATCCTTGACCTCTCCAATATATCTAATCGTGCATAATTGCCCCTGAAACGACACTCGTTGACCTACACGGTAGTTGTGATTATGTGCCATTGTAAAAGAAGTTCAATTTGTCGTTTGTGCTCATTGGGAAATAAGTTGCAGCCTTGCGCAGAAAGAGGCTGAATCACAGCCGAACTTTTTTTTCGCGACATCAATATCAACTTCCCCATCACAACACCTCTACACCGGACCTTCCTGCTTCCATCACAATTATCCAAATTGACATTGGTTCGGATATCGTGTTCACTGATCTTGGTCCTTAAAACTATCAATTCAACGTTACGATACAAATTACTAGCACTTATCAATCGTAAAAACCACCAACCCTGAAATCTACCCTCACCACCCTCCTCACTACCTCCCCAAGATGGACTACCAAAACCGCGCTGGCAGCAAATTCGGCGGTGGCGGCGTTGCTTCGACCAGCGCAACTAACGCCGACCGTCGCGAGCGTCTCCGCAAACTCGCTCTCGAAACCATCGACCTAGACAAAGATCCCTACTTCTTCAAAAACCACGTCGGATCATTCGAATGTCGCCTCTGTCTCACCGTACACCAAAACGATGGTTCCTACCTCGCGCACACGCAAGGTCGCAAGCATCAAACCAATCTCGCGCGACGTGCCGCTCGAGAGCAAAAAGAAGGACGGGCGGGAACCGATCCCATCACCGGGTTGCCCGTCGGCATGGTAGGAGCCCAAGTCAGCGTGCGCAAAAACATGGTGAAGATTGGACGGCCAGGGTACAAGATTACGAAGACGCGGGATCCGGTTACGAGACAGCAGGGCTTGTTATTTCAGTTACAGTATCCGGAGATAGTATCGGATGTGCAGCCGCGGATTCGGTTCATGAGTGCGTATGAGCAGAAGGTGGAGGACCCGGACAAGGACTTTCAGTATATGTTGGTAGCGGCGGAGCCATATGAGACGTGTGGGTTTAAGTTGCAGGCGAGGGAGATTGATCGCTCAAATGATCGGTATTGGACTTGGTGGGATTCGGATTTGAAGGAGTTTTGGGTGCAGATTATGTTCAAGACGGAGAGAGAGGAGAGATATAGTGGCGTGCCGGGGCTGGCTTCCAGTCAGATGAAATGAGAGGGTAATAACGGATGGAGTTAAAAGGCGTTTGTTATGGCTAAGCTGTACTATAATATGAGATCACGGGAATATCACCAAGCACAATACAATTAAGCAGATGATATCCTTGATTGAATATGTAGAAATTTCCCGAGGTATACCTAAGTACATCCTTTTCTACCTAATGTTTCCCACCGTGATCACGTTTAAATTTCTTCCCATCCTTAAAACCCACCCATATGCCAGAAGTCTAGAACTAGGCTGATTCGCTCATGTGTGCATCCAGTCCAAACAAAAACAAGAAAAAACAGACCGCTAGATGTAAGATGTCTAATTGTAATCTTGCAGAACATGGAATCAGTGGTATCTGGCTAGATTGACTTTTTAAACGTCATGTAATAACAACTAGGCAATAGAAGTACTTCACTCCAGGTGAAATTTGGATCAACTATCATTTATCCATAAAATTGACCCATATGATAGATGTAAAGCTGCATGACTGACTGATTCAATCAGGTAGTCGAGAGGGGCACTACAATCATCTGTAGTTGGACTCAAATCTCTTGAATGTGTAACCAATGAATGGCAAACTCATCTCTGGCACTTCCTCCCGAGGCGCACCACTGATAGCAGCTGCAGCTTGAGCTTGTTTCAGATGAGTTGCGTTATCGGTTTGATCAATCTCGTCAGTCGGGAAATATGTGGTATCAACATTGGAAGCCAGCTTGGGCTCGAATGGAGCACGAATACGTCGTAAGGTATCAAATTCGACACCACGGAAGAACTTGTGGTTCTTAATTTCATCCGCAGATACTCGTCCAAGTCGGTTCTCTGAATTACAAACAAGACTAGTGCGCAAAATGTTAGATAATTGACATAAAGAATTAGTTGTTGAGATTCATACCTTCGAATAAGATTTTCGGCTTCCGGTCCAAGTTGAACTTCCTCGGGAAAGTAAAGATTTTGACGCCAGGCGACGATTTTTCGATATGTATCATGGGCATCTTCAGCACAAAAAGGGGGCCATCCGACTTGACATTCGAACATAATCGTGCCAAGACTCCACCAATCACAATCATAAGAATAGCCATGGCCACTAAAGATTTCCGGAGCGATATAATCAGGTGTACCAACGGTTGAATAAGCCATGACCCTTCGAGACTTTCTCCAGTCATTGATAACACTTCGATTACTAACTGTGAGATTGATCTCGTCAAGGTTGACTGATTGCCTGTTGTTTTTTGGCTTATTTGACTTTCCTGTCAACAATTGCTGATAATAGGAGTTGTCATGTAGTTTATGAAAACCAGTAGAGAGACCAAAATCAGTCAATTTAACATGTCCACCTCGGTCAAGTAAAATATTATCAGGTTTGATATCACTATATCAATCAGCATCCTCAATTCAAGAATTGTAAAGGAGAGGAGGGGGGGGCAATCCCCTCCTATCTTCAGTCAACTTACCGGTGAATGAAACCAAGCTTATGTACAGCTTCAATAGCCAACACAATTTCTGCAATATAAAATCTTGTAATATCTTCAGAAAAGATCTCATATTTGATGAGCATAGTCATCAAATCTCCTCCTGGCAAAAACTCCATCAACATGTAGAGAAAATCTTGATCTTGGAAGGTTGTGAAGAGCTTAACAACCCAGGGACTGTCGGACTCGGCCAAGATATCTCTCTCAGCACGAACATGTGCCAATTGATCCTTCTTGAACATCTCAGTCTTGATCAAAGATTTCATAGCATAAACTTTGCCATCTTGCTTCTTTTGCACCAACTTGACTTCTCCGAAAGCTCCCTTTCCAATAATCTTCAGTGTGCTGTAGTTGTCCGGTCGGTCTCTGGTGCGTAAAAATCGTAGATATTTGCCCTCTTGCTTGCCCGCGTTTGACCAAGTTTGTTCTCGTCGTGATTGGGATTGGTTGGGATCGGATAGTCGTTGCTCCATTTCACTTTGTCTGTTGTGGAAATCACTTAGTACATTTATCAATGTCAAACCCTTTCAAAAGCTCTCACCTGACATTTCGATCTCTGGCCCTCTTAACACTGTCTTTGAAGAAGTCTGCAGCCAATTGTGAACACTTCTTCTGGTTGTTTTGTGTCAGGTTACCATATCGATCTGGATTTCGCTCCGGAGCTGGCTGAAACTCTGGCCGATTTTGCTGTGAAGCCTGCGTCGGCATAGGATTTAGGTAGCTCGAGTAACCTTGCTGCTGGCTTGGTGCTCCAGCTGTCCTTGGTCTTTGACTTTGACCTGGAGATACTTGACGATTACCATACGGTGATCCTCTGCCCCCACCCAGGTTTTGGTGAGAGAACTGATGAGCCAGCCCATTTGTAGAATCGGTTTGTAAATTAACAGATCTTTGTTGGTAAGGTTGCTGTTGCGGTTGTTGCTGTTGATATCCACCAGGAACCTGTTGTTGAGGGTAGCCCGAGGGGGGGTATGGATTATTCATGAAGTATCCTGCAGATGGTGTAAATCCCTGATTGTATGATTGCTGAGAGCCTTGTTGAGCCTGCTGTTGCTGTGGTTGCTGCTGTGGTTGCTGTGGCTGCTGAGCTTGTCCTTGTCCTCCACCCGGAAATATTGGATTTGGGAATGTTGATGGGGTCGTTGGGTATGCACGATCGTTTGGAGCGAATCTGTCGTTGCCGAAATTCAAGTGAAGACGGTTGTTCGTCGGATTTCCATTGGGATTATTATTACCAGCATTACTACCATTGGGATCCATCTTAATTGTATGGATGTTCGATCCAATAGACCAATTTGCCGAAACAAAGTAGTGTTGTCTTGATCCTAGAGATCAAGAGATCAAGATATAAAGTGTAAGGAAGTTGTGTTTGCTAATTATCGTACTGTAGTTCCGTGCCGCTGCTCGTGCGTTGTTTTCGTTGATGGGATTCACTTTTGCCTTTTTCCCTCTATTATTTGGTGTATCAAATGTGTTTCTCTTCAGAGGTTCTCTTTAAAATCTGAAGTATTGTTTGAAAAAACTATGGCTATGTATTCAAACAAAAACCCAAATAAGTTCTTCCAGATTTTATAAAGGGGAATTCCCAGGCTTTTTCGCACTTTGCTGATTTCTTGCTTCTTCCCCGACCGAATTAAAGGGATGAAGTCGTTTGACTCTGGCTATGGCTGTTCTGTTGGTGTAATATACGTACTTACTGTATAACTTTTCGTAGCGAAGGCTTGGTGCTAGCATTTTGGCGTTTTGGATCAAAAAAACAACTACCTAGGTGATCTCCAATTGGTTAACCGGATCAATACTAACTACAAAGGGAACAACTCCTTTTTGATCCATCAAGGGGGGAAGAGAAGGAGAAATATATTACATCCTATTTATTACCCATACCGGTGTAGTCGTACCGCTACTTCGATTTACAAGCTGAAGGAACTTGTGAGCTCTAGGAAAAGTTTGAAGTCACCAGCTTTGCAAGCTTTTACATAGTATTCTCTCGAGTTCTACAACCTACAACGTCAAATTCGAGGGGTTCGTAAAGACATATCGGATGATAGCCTCTATATTGAAAAGCACACTCGTTAAAAAGGGGTATTCCATGCGGCGTTTATGCATCCCCTAGTGGAAGGTGTTTTTGCCATGCATCTTCCCTGAAAGGCCCAGAAGAAGAAGCCAAATTCCTCAACACGTCTAGGAATGCTAGTTACAATAAATACACTGACATCTACATATCGAGTTGCAAGACTAACGGCCAAATACCTAGTATAGTAGATACAGTACCTACTGTATTACAAATTTACAATCCGAGTAAGCAGCCCTGACTAGCTCGGCTTACTCTTTTACCTACTAGGTATAGTACGCATGCTTACATTGAAGGAACAGGGGTCTTTTCATCGGATCCCTTTCAGCCTCCATTCATTCTAGCAAAAGTTCACGCATCAATGGGTATTAACTTCCATGTGGGAAGTTAAGATGATAGATCAGCTTTCTATAGCGCACATGAAAGCCAATGGTTACTATAAACTACACGTTGCCGTAGGTAATTAGGACGAAAATGGTGCCTGTGTGAATGAAAACATGTTACAATTGGAGTTTGGATGTTTGAGTGATAGATACTAGGTACTGTATTTATTCCCAGTGATACTTCATCATCGATCCTCATCATCGTCAAGTACGATTTCCAATAACTTAGGATCCCTCGCCCAATCTATACCACTACCTACTATCACAGCACTAGCAGTATTCTTCATGATCCTCCATCTCTGTTTACTATTCTTCATCTCCCCCTCTAACACATCTAATTGTGCGCGAACTCCAGGATCTTGAATGTTCTCTTTCCCCTGACTATTCGTCTCTTCTGCCAGAGTCAGCATTTCCGTAGCTAGCTCAATGTTCTTCCTCCCCGTAATAATGTTCTCACTGGACTCTTTCATGAACTCTTTCCTAGATGATTGGAGCTTATTAGATATTTGAGCCAGATTTTCGGAAACAGCATCCCGTTTCTCGATGAGTGGTAAGAGGTCCCTGTGATTTTGTTAATAATGCGGGAAATAGTGTGGGGTGGTGCAACTTACTGTTCTATGATCAAGGCATTACTACCCGCATGCACTGCTTTCAATATAGGATTGGCGATGAGCACATTTTCAATTATTTTCGTCCGTAACGAGCAATTGGCTTTTGCCTCTAGAAGGTCTTTCTCTGCCTTTTGAATATCTTCATCGGTAACTTTTTCTAGTTGCTCTGAGAACTGTCAAAACACGTGCTGTGAAGAGCTGTATATAGTAATATACCTCTTGAAGAAATGACACCTTGAGCTTGTAACAGAGCGATTTCAACCTGGAGTTCTTCCAATTTGTCATACACTTCCAAAATGCGTTTCTCTTGCTCACTCAAGAAAGGTGTATCGTTGGCTGGTCCGGTCATTTCAACCCCTTCCATACTCTCAACATTTGTTTGACGCGACATCTTGACCTGTGAGCCTGCCTCTTTCTTAGTCACTCAATATAATTGTTGTCCGAGGAAAACGCGTCTCTCTAAGGGAAACGCGTAAGTTACTAACAGCTGTCAGCCACATTTACTGTAGTGTGGCTTGCCGAGACAAGGCGGAAACCTAAAGCTCAAGCTACGGTCAAGAACTAGCCTTGTGATCTTTGCATTCTAATCGTCATGCGACAAGACATCTCTTAATTCTTCTCAAAAAAAATTCATTTAGGAGGAAGAATTATCTGGCAAGCCGCTGGAACTGTGAAATGCATAAACGGATATGGAACTTCACGTATACATTGCCCATACGGGCCAACATCTTCAGGTAGACCCTGGATCCTTTACCTCGTAAGTCTGCTATGCCATGCCATGACTACCTCAATCATAAACGCTGATAAGTCTTCAAGTTTGGACAATTTCAAGTCATGGGTAGCAAAACATACGCCTATTGCTGCCAGCGATCACATATCTCTCACTGCAGCAGCCAAGGCAGTGCGATTTCAAGTGCTATCCTCAGAGGTATTGATGATGACATTACGAGACCCTATATTTGCTAATTCAATTTAGAAAGAGATATTCGTTTATGATCGACGCATCATCCAGCAATCTTCTATTTCATCTGCGAAATCATTGATCTTCGAAATTCCTTTACCGCCCAAGTACACCGTCTCTCAGCCTCCTGATTCAATTACAAATGAGAAGAACCTACAAGCATGGAAGGACTTATTCGCCGAAAGACGGTCATGGGCTATGAAAGTAGTAGACGATTGTGCTGCCATGTCGGATCAGGCGCAGCAACGATATATCGAAACAGAGGTAATTACTCGGTGTGTGGATACCGCCGTTTCGAACCTGGAGAAGCATGTCCGGACGCTGGATCAAAAGAATGCCGAGATCCAGCACTACGTCGAGGAAATGCAGAAGCTCAACACCACCGGTGCAGATTGGGAGGCGTCAATATCTCGACTAAAGTCACTACCTGCGACTCCAGATGTGATCAAGTTTATCACAGGCCGCGATTTGCCAAGGACGCAGCGCCGGGCCACCTTAGAGGATTTGGTCGACATAGAAGAGATCAAGAGGTCTGGAAAGCTGCTACGGGACGTAGCGACGAATCTTGAGCGAAACAGTGTAGAAGCCGGCCAAGCCGTGGACGAGGTCATGCGAAGAATCGATCATCTAATTGAGAAGGTCGAGAAGAGTCCTGCACGAGCGGCTATTCCGCATGCCCAGGAACCCATATCTTTGATGGAGGATATAGAAGCTATCTCTAGAAAAGTCAATACCGACTGTGAAACCATTTTGGACTGCACCAACACGCCAAAAAATATTTCACAAGCTTCAAAATCAGCTCTTCTTCACACAGAGAAGTTTTTACCGACTCTATGTAAAAGAGCTCTCGAAATGGAGGAAATGATGCAGAACGTTACGAAATTGCGAAACTTTACCGCAGTATCATCTTTAGAGTTCATGTACGACATTGCCAGCTTGACAACAATGCTTGCCGAAGTGAACGGTCGATTTGCCGCCTTGGAATTAGATGGCGATGGGTTTGACGCCTTGCAGTTGATTTCCATGCTAGACACTTTGCCAGTTACGTACGCCTCATTCTTGGCTGAGGCAGTCAGGCGAAGTGAATGGGATGAAAAAGTCAGGTCAGATTCCTCGGCCTTGGCTAACGAAATGGTAAATTTTCAAGAGGAAGAAACTAGGCGACGGCGGAAGTGGCAAAAGAACAACGGGGCTACTCTGTGGGGTGAAAAGTCCGAAAGGCAAGTCATGGCTTTGGAAGTCAACTTGCATGGGGAGGAAGATGATTGGCCTCAAGCATCTCGGCGGGATATAGAAGAGATCTTCGAAATACTCCGAGCTGATGGTTCTCAATCTCCGATTGTGAGCGACATCTCGAAGATCATTTCAGACCTCAATAATCCAACAAGACAGCAGAGTAAGAGGGCAAACGCTTTTAAGGCAGGAAGTATCCATGAAGCTGCTCTTGGCAAAAGTGCCCTTCTGATGCGTGGAGATGATGACCTGTTAAAGAACTTGCAAGATGAGAAATCTAAGATCGAGAACAAGCTTAAGACTGCAGAAAGTCGAGTTCGAAGGCTTGAAGATTTATTGCATCGGCAAACCCAGATTAGCAGAAATTCTGCTGGGAACGGTTTTCAAATTCCCAATAATCCAGGTCCGGATGTTCAGATTGCGACAAACAATCTAGCGTCACCACGTCTCAATGACGATTCTCGTCTGTCCTCGATCTCGTCTCGACGGTTTTCTGCAATTCGAGGAGAAGAGGAAAAAGTGTTCCAGCAGAAACTGCTTTCATTGGAGACAGAATTGATTGCCGAACGTGAACGCACTTCGGGTCTGGAGAAAGAGATTGCTGCGAAGAATATCTCAACGAATGAGTTGAAATCTCAACTTGAAGAGGTGAATTCCATGAAGCAGGATCTTTCGGAAAACTTCAAGGCACAACAGCGGGACTTCTTGGAGGAACGCAAATCTTTGGAGGTTGAAATTAAACGTCTCAAAGCAAGACTGGAAGAGCTTGAGGATGAGATGGATAGATATCTCGGTTCCAGAGAGAACGACAAATCTGATGTCGATGATCGTGTTCGTATCTTGCAAGAAGAACTGGACAAGTTACGAAAAGATACTGCTGCGGAGGCCCAGAAAGCTCAAGGTCAGGTCGACTTCCTAAGAAATGATGCGAAGTTGCAGAGGGAGACCAATGAGACTTTGGAAAGGCAAATGCAAAACCTCAGAGAAGAGAAGAAGGAATTAATGTCCCGCACTATCAAGGCAGAATCAGCCTCTGAGGATCAACTCAAGGCTCTGCAAGATATCCATTTGCAACTATCACCTAAGTTGAGGATGCCACAAGAGTTCACCGCACTGTCGGGATCATTGACTAACAAATCACTGACCTTGGTATCTGAGCTCGAAAATACGAAGCGGGATTACAATGTTGCAAAATCGCAACGAGATGACGCAGAGGCCACAATCTCGGAACTTAGAGCTGAGCTTACGGAATACAAAGAGAAATTTGCTATCGAAGAGAAAGAATCTCAAAACCAGCGCGAAGGACTAGCTTCCGAAAAGGCTAAATTTTCAGCTCTGGAGGTCGAACTTACTGATGAACGCCTTCAATTGAGCTCTCTAAGAATGAAGATGGCAGATGGCGAAACGGGCTCCGAAGCTCTACGTAGTCGTTTGGAAGAAGAGGAACAAAAAGTCACATCATTATCAGAAGATGTCGCTGGGCAGCTATCTCGAATTGGAAGTCTTGAGGAAGAACTGAGATCACATCAAGAGAAGCACCAATTTGCACAAGAAAGATCCGAAAGGTTGAACAATCGTTTTGATTCATGCACTTCACGCGCAAAAGACCTTACACAGCGAGTATATTCACAAAATGATAAACTTGTTCGACTACTTGAGCGATTGAGTTATTCGGTCACCAAGGAGAATGGCTCCATGATCATTCAGAAGTTGCCAAAGCCTGATCGCAGCGTCAATGGAAATGATTCCTCGGATCCGGGCAACAAAATCAGACGAAGCATGTCAGGCTCTACAACAATGAAAGCCATGATCGACAGTGGAGATCTCGACTTACTATACTGGATGCATAACGATGATCCTGAAGCGGAAGCCGAGAAGTATGACGCATATATCAATTCTATCGGCAGCTTTGACGTCGATAACTTTTGTGAAGTCATCGCCAAGCGAGTTAGGGATATGGAGTATACAGCCAAGAAATACTCCAAAGATGCTCGTTCCTACCGGGAGAAGTCTCATAGGGCTCAGAAAGAAGCTCATGAGAAGATCGCTTTCAAGAATTTTAAAGAAGGCGATCTAGCTCTATTTTTACCAACGCGGAATCAATCTACTGGAGCATGGGCCGCGTTTAACGTTGGCGCCCCTCACTACTTCCTCCGAGAACAAGACTCCCATAAATTACGCTCCCGCGACTGGTTGTTAGCTCGGATTCACAAAATTGAGGATAGAGTAGTTGATCTATCCAAGTCTATGGCCGATGGACGCTCCTTTGCAAGTACCGGCGGCGACTCCTTCGAAGACGATAATCCCTTCGACCTTTCTGACGGCCTTCGCTGGTACCTCATCGACGCCGCAGAAGAAAAACCCGGTGCGCCATCCACTCCCGGCCTCGCCAAAAGTACTGTCGCCAGCGCCAATATAGACGCCACAGCAACAATACGTCGCTCCAACAAATCTTCCAGTGGCGGCGCCGAAGGTCTAAATAAAACCCTCGCAAAGAGTCTCGATAGTCGCCGTAGCAGTAGTAATTCTAAAAAAGCTCTCCCGGTTTCTGCATCACCACTTCGGAAGACAGACTCCACGGCTTCTGTTAGTGGTCTGAGAACTATGTTTAATGATGAAGTGACGGGAACGGTCTCAGATTCTCAGGTTGTGAGGAATGGTGCTGGTGCTGTTGCGGTGGCAAATACTGAGGTTCGAAATCCTTTGGATAATCTCTTGGGCCCTTGATCATGACTTGACTCTTCTTGCGTTACTTTCATTCATGGTCATACATGTATAAATTGAATCGCACATTTTATTATGTCATGTCATGTTATGTAATGTCATGTCACATTTTCTAGAAAAAGAGAAAAAAACATACACTGATACTACGCTCGTGTTCCTAGAACATTCACATTCACAATAATTACGGGTTCCCAGCTGCTCTTGGCGATAACTCAAGAACGGGTAGTACTCTCACAAGAGAAATTTCGGCAATAAGTACAGAAGCAAGTACAAGACCTAATTCTTCAAGTAACTTGAAGAGATCTATGATTTGGGATTCGCTGTGGTCGATAGATCTTAGTTTGGAGAGTGGGAAGGGGAGTAAGACGAGGGGGTTTTAGGGGGGGGGGGGGGGGTTGTATGACAGGATTGATTTGATGGATGGATTAAATATATATAAATATTCTTTGAGTTTGAGTTCGCATTTGGGTTTGGTTTGGGTTTAGGTCTAGGTTTAGGTTTGGTTTTTGAGCTGGGGATAGGGATAGGGTTGAGGTTAGTTAGGTAGTTAGGTTATTAGGTAGTTGGGGGTTGGTATTTGGAATGGAGGGTATGTATATTATTATTTCTTCTTCTTATAAAAATAAGAAATAGGAAATAGGAATAGAGAAGATAGATTAATAATTTCTTTTATTTGATATATATTACATTATTACATCACACTACATTAAGTTATATATAATAAGTCTTACATTATATCCTCAAAACTCTCTCTCTATATTTACAGTATCTTCAATCACATACATACAACACACTATACTCTACACATCAACGGCCCCCTTTTCCCTCCCCCACTATATCGAAGAATCGATAGACGAAAGAATGAAAGAACTTTTCATATACCAACCTACCCATCTACCACTCACTCACTCATTCAATCCATTCCATTCACCCAATTTACCTACTCCACTCCATTCACTCCATTTCACTCCATTTCACTCAATTCTACTCTACCATACCATAAACCCTGCCTACCAACCAACCTACCAGTATTCACTCACTCACTCATCCCATTCATCCCATTCATTCATTCCATCCCATCCATTCACTCGCCCTATTCACTCACTCATTCATTCACTCATTCATTCAATCATCCCATTCACCCCATTCCAGCCTATCCAACTCTGATCACTCCAACATATATTCCATTTCACTCACCTCATCCATTCTCTCCATTCCACTCTACTCTACTCGAGTACTCTACCCCACTCTAGCATATCCTTAAAGTATTGATAAGTATTGATAATTTTATTCACTATTCAAACTGACTAACTGATTTTATATATTATATGTATCAAGGGTAGTCATTATCGTGTTATCATAATAGGGGCAAGGGAACGGGGATGAGGTGAGGAGACAGAAAGAAGGAAAGATAGGGGGAGGAGATGTTGGAAGTGAAAGTGTGCTTTCAACTGTACCTCACAATCATAATCACTCATCACTCATCAAATATCAGAACCTTGAATAAGATTAAACACAATGAACATGCAATGCATATTCTATTTGAGCACGAATTTATATGCTCTAATGTCAAGGCAAAAGACCGACCTCTACTACTTGACCATGGTTGAAGAGCCAAGTAACGCCCGCTTTGTAAAATTGATCCATCAACCCTTTATGTTGAAACTTTTCCCTTGTAAATCCCCTGTATATGCCGTTGAAGGACAAAATGCTTTTCCCCGGTATCATTGCAATCATTACTCATGTTGAAAGATTATCCACAACTCGCCTGCAAAAAAGAAAACCCATATAAACTAAATTTAATAACGGTAGATCTCGCTCTTGAATGGTCCCTCAACCTCAAGACCAAGGTACTCAGCTTGGACTGGGGTCAATCTGGACAACTCGGCGTTGACGTGAGACAAATGAAGCATGGCAACGGTCTCATCCAAAATCTTTGGGAGAACGTAGACACCAACTGCGAGCTTTTGGGTCTTGCCAAACTCGACGTACTTTTGGCCGAAAGCCGCATCCTCACACTTGAACAACATGATTTGAGCAAGAACTTGGTTGGTGAATGAACAAGACATGACGAAGGAAGAGTGACCGGTGGCACATCCCAAGTTAACGAGACGACCCTCGGCGAGGAGGATGATGTGACGGCCGTTCTTCATGAGGTATCGGTCGACTTGGGGCTTGATGTTTTGAACGCTCTTGGCGTTTGCCTTCAACCAGGCAACGTCGATCTCGATATCGAAGTGACCAATGTCTATTGCTAGATTAGCGATTGCATGTCAAATAAAGGGATAATACACTTACTGCAAACGATAGCGTCGTTTGGCATGGCCTCGAAGTGCTCGCCAACCAAGATGTCTCTGCATCCAGTGGTGGTGACGAAGATTTGACCGAAAGCAGCGGCCTTCTCCATTGGCATGACTTGGTATCCGGAGACAGCAGCTTGGAGGGCGTTAATAGGATCAATCTCGGTAACAATGACACGAGCACCCATTCCGTGAAGAGCCATAGCACAACCCTTTCCGACATCACCGAAACCGGCAACGACTGCGACCTTACCAGCAATCATGACATCGGTGGCACGTTTAATACCATCGACCAAAGATTCACGGCAACCGTACAGATTGTCGAACTTTGATTTGGTGACGGAGTCGTTGACGTTGATAGCTGGGACAAGAAGACCGTTGTTCTTCAACATCTTGTACAAGTGGTGAACACCAGTGGTGGTCTCCTCAGAAACACCGAAGCAGTCCTTCAACATCTCTGGGTATTTGTTGTGTACGAGTTGAGTAAGATCTCCACCATCGTCGAGGATCAAGTTCAAGCTCTTGCCATCCTTGAATGAGACGAGTTGTTGTTCCAAACACCAGTTGTATTCCTCCTCGGTCTCACCCTTCCAGGCGAAAACTGGGACACCGGCAGCAGCAATGGCAGCAGCAGCGTGATCTTGGGTAGAGAAGATGTTGCATGATGACCATGTAACCTCAGCTCCGAGGAATGTGAGGGTCTCGATCAAGACAGCGGTTTGAATGGTCATGTGTAACTAGAACATTCAACTTCGTTAGTCTTCACTCTTATCAATAGAACATAACATAAAGGCAATACATACACATCCAGCAATACGGGCACCCTTCAATGGTTGATCGACAGCATACTTCTCACGAGTAGCCATCAAACCTGGCATCTCATTCTCAGCAAGCTCGATTTCCTTGCGACCAAAGGCAGCGAGACTGAGGTCGGCGACCTATGTAGATTCAAATCAGTATATGTATGTGGCAATCAACGGTTTCTAATGGGATATTTATTTACCTTGAACTTGGATGCTGGGGCAGACATTGTCGGTGAGGGGAAGAAGATGTTGATAGAGGTAGATACTGAAAGATAAGAGTCAATTCAAGATTCCAAAAGTGTAGTTTATGAATGTGATGACTGGAATAGATGAGGTTTTGTACTTACATTTATTTTAAGGGTGGAGAGAATAAAAAGGAAGAAGAGGAGATCTGGATGTTTTAGAAAAGGAGAGATGGAAATGATGGAGGGACAGCAGAAAGTAATAATGGAGGGGTGAGAAAGATGAAAATTCAAGACTAAGCTATAATTGGTTAGATGGGTAATCCTTGAACCTACGATACTGTAACACTTGTAACAATATAACCAAACCCAACAAACAAACAAGTAAGTAAGGTAAGGAAACGTTTGACAAAGAGATATCGAAGACATTCTAATATTGTAAGACTTGCATTGTTGTTAGTGCAGTTAATATATTGTTGTTGAGTTTGCCACATATCAGACAAAAGGACCAGTATACTCGAGTAATGCTGTATGGGTGTTGTATAGATAATTTATTTAATAGATGACCGATCCTTTCTTACTCGAGTATAACTGTGAATACTTATCGAGCACTCCGTCCCGGTATTGTGGCATACGTTTCTTGAATAATGAAGTGAAGGTTTTGATGATTTAAGGTCAACATCATTGAATATGACATGTGGGTATCAATCACCGATAGCAGCAATAGCAGCAATACTTGTAGCAGTAAAAGCCTGGTAAGTGGGGGAAGGGGGGATGCATGTCGGTGGGTGGGTGGACAATTCATCAAAGTCCGTGCATTTTTGGGTGGAATACACGAGTTATCTATACATCCATAAGAAAAACTTCTCAAGATGCTTTTCTATAGTTGCTTTTTTGATCATGAATATGATCTCCCGTATGTATTGACATTTCCCTCTGAACGCCATGCCCATGCAACAAATCCCTCATAAGTGTCCTAGCTGCATTACATATGTTCCTTCTAAGATTGCTCTGGTAAGAGGTTGCTCTTTACTGCAAACATCTTTCCGGTGATGCTAGCAGTGAAGCCATCCACTTGATTTGAGTACTGCTCCACTTGTCGTGCATTCAACATACCCTCCAATCTGCTGGGTTCGATGGGAAGCTTGAATAGTCTCTCCCACTCGTCCTCGGGTAGAGGTGCAAGTTTCTGTATAGCCCTAGTAGCATTCTCCGCCGTACGCTTTGTCTTCCATGCTGTAACCTTGGTTTGCTCACGAGCCAATTGTCTTTGGAAGTATTGGAAGTTGTTAAGCTCGGTGTAATGAGTCTCGATGCTGTCCAAAAGCATATCACAAGTTCTCTCCAAGTAAGGGTCAATGGATAAGTCCAAGGATTCCAAGTTAGGGTAAAGTGGAGTTTGTGGTGTGTTTCGGGTGAGGTCTGCGAGACTGGCGGGAAATTCGAGGTCTTTCTTTGGTAGTTCGGCTGGCAATTGGTGCAAGAAGGAGGTCAAAAGATGGGAGTTGTGGACGATGATTGGTAATTCGATCAAAATGTCTTTGTATGTGAGTTTTATCTTTTGCATACTGTCATCTTGTTAGTAGTGGCCTTGTGATTGCATATTGCATAAACCTACTTCTCGGTGGTAAATTTGCCCTCCTTGTAAGCAGTCATGAAGCTTGGAGAAAGTCTGAAAGCACGTAGACTCAAAGCACCTTGGGAACTTCTGCTGACGTCGTGGACGAGCGCAACGGTTCTCTCATTTGGTTCCTTTTGGTAGAAGAATTGGTTTTCGATCAAACTGGTATTGATAAAGTTACCCATGTTTGCACTCGTGTACCATCCAACGTTATTCGCATCGACATTGACTTCCTTCAACATTTTGATCATATCACTTTGGTAAACAATGTTGGCCTTTGATCTTGGAGCTGCGGCAGCAATGTTCGAGGCGGCCATGTGGTCATTTGGGTGGGAATCCGAGGCTACGACGTCTGCTGTGGGGAATGGAAAGGAGTTTGTAATTTGAAGAGTTCCATTTGAGTCCATGCCAACGATCGATCCGGTAGCTGTAGTTGGGTAGGTTGCGGCGCAGGCCTTTACAATTTTCATGACGACCTACATATCGTATTAGCCAGAATTTCGATGTCTTGCCTATAATAATTCATACCAATGCCTCAACTTGTACTGAGTGCAAAGGCACCTCTTTGTTGGTAGTATCTGCCATAATGAAATATGGTTCAAATTCGTGATCTTTCGATTTCGAATAATTACTGCCAATATTTTAATAGGTTCTGGCGCAAATTGGAAGGGGTTCCGCGTCCAGTAGTCGTTGTCGCAAAAAGGTGAAGTGGATTTTTTTGAAGTTGAATCTATTCATTTCTGTGCGAAGTCTTGGCGTTTTTGTACACTAGCGATGGGCCGGATCCTTTAACCCCACGCGATTCTTCATCTTTTCGAACAACACAATACAATAACATATCATCAAAGAATTCCAAACTCCTCATCCATCAAGTCAATATGTTTTTGGTCATTAAAATCATAAACAGCAATTTTAATTTCACTTACACTACCAACATTTGGAAAGATGGGAGTTTCTGGTAAATTTTGAGCGTTATTCGTCTTTAATTCTGTCTATTCTATTTGTGGTATCGTGAAAGCAAGCAAACTTCTAGTAAGTCTATAAAATCATAGGTAACTCCTTCTACGCCGACCAATCCATGACGGTGGTATCAATTCAATGGGCCCTGGTGAGTATCAGACTCGGGAGGATTTTAGGCATGAGAGGTTGTCTTTCTAGTCGACCCATTGTTCAATCTCCCATCCTTTAATATCGTCCTTCACGAGGAGTCTTAAGCGTTCGACTATAAGATTAAATTAGCATTTGCCACAGAGGAAACATCATCATAAAGAATTGAGCTCACTTTTCCACTCCGTATACATGTGTCTGGCAGCGTTGGCTGCAACACGATGTTTTGGGCCGACGCTACCAATTTTAGCATCTCGAGAACTGCGCCAAAGACAAGTTGCGAGGTTTCGTCCGTTGCTATCGGGTACTCCAAACCAGTACCTAGAGACTATCAGTTATTTGCTATGCATATCGACTTTCAATACTTACTTGAGGAATCCTCCACTTTCAGTAGCCTCGGCGTGAGCAGCTTTGTCGAGAACACCAAGATCAGAGTAATGGGCGACAGTTTCAGGAGGGACTTGAGATCTAAAGACAACGATATAGAAACATTCCTCTTCCCAGGTGTGATTGGAAGTTCCTGCCAGCGCTCTAAGAGAATCTATAATTTCTTGCCACTATAGAAGTCAGTCAGTGAGCCTTTATTTTTCAGCTTTGGTTGAGATGTTGAATAGCATACGTTGAAAGTCTCGATGTATGGCGCAGTTGCATAATCTTCTCTCAAGCATTTCAATTCAACAAGAGCTCTAGCAAGTAATTGGTTTGGTGTATCTAAGGTCTCGAGATCTAGCAGATGAGGCCTTTCATCATATGGGCTAACCACCAGGTATCTATCCTCATTCGAGCTTTCGGTTTTGCTACTCGAAGGAGGGGCTTGCAAACTGGCTGAAGATTCGAGTGCCATGGAAACTTCGTGGCGTTCCAGAGTGTTGAATGGCAGAGGAAGAGTTGTAACGACAGCCATTATGTACGGAGGTATCGAAATTTCAGCTCTGATGGATTTTAGGAAATTGTGCAGGAGACAGAGATGAGATTGTAAGATATATTTTGAGGATTGGAGAAACGGAACAGATTTGATGTCTTCTAGACTGAATTGGAACGAACCCACTGAAAAGTCAAAGATATAAGAATTGGGAGGAAGGGATGAATCCAGGAAGGAGCGTCCAGGACGCAAGTGCCCAAATAGATACCACGACATGTTTTGAAATTGATAATACTAGGTACTCACACACATCTGACAGATTCGGCGGGGGGGTCGGAAGTTAAATGACCCAAGATGGTACGAAATTTGGTCCCTATTGCGCCATTATCGGGTGTTGAAGATAATCACGCCTTTCTTTGTTTTGATTGTGAATTCTCATATCAAAAATAGATTTACAATCTTACACGGAACAAAGATATATCAAAGACTTCATGGCATTATATATAAACTTTGTTTTAGAGCCTCATATCATGTATATTGTATGTACTCGAGTATATTGTATCAATATCAATTTCACCGGTCTAATGGTCTGGTCTAACGCAAAGACACCGAGCCGGTGAAATGTAACCGCACCTCACAGCAACGAACCGGACCGCATCTCTCAATCTTCAACATCACAGCTTGGGTTATTTTATTCTTACATAAAGATCCATCTGCTGATTCTGCTCAGGTGGAAAAGGAATTGAAATTCTAGATATCACTTTTCACTTTAGACGGTTAGATTGACCCAATGGGGAAATCTATTGTATTGGGTAGGTAGGTAGGTAGGTAGAGTCTTTCGTTGTCATTTACAGCTCACTAGAGTAATGGTATCTTCGATCATATTCGGTTGAATATTGGGTTTAGGCTTGGGCTTCTTATATGTTATGTGACAAGATGAAGATTAAGATTTAATTCGGATATCTGTGTGTGTGGTTGGGATGAGTTATACATATGTACATACTCGTATATACATGGCTTGTGCTGCTTTCAACCGTCTTCGGCACTCATACGAGTACATTCGGTTGGTTCATAATTACAAGTTTATATGCATCGTCATATCAGATCGATATTCATGTCTAAAATCAAATCTAGGTGGAATCTTCTTTGGCTTCTTAAAATGTCCAAGTCGGATATCTACTCGTATGTCTGATTATGGTCTATATTTCTCATTCTTTCAATATTCAGAACCGCTATCAACAGCACCGCTTACGGGCTTGACGACTGTTGTCTTTGCTAATGATCAACTCTATAAGAGTGTGATGTTGCAAACATCTACTACGTTTGTTGAGTTGCGAAGTTGAATGAAGGTTGGGTATGAGTGAAAATTGAAACTGCACGTAAGAAAGACACAGGCTTATTGAACGCAACTTTCTAATTGTCCAATAGGAGATGATACTAATCTTGGGGATAAGCTTTACGTCTCACTTTCTCTCTATCGTACACATACATGCAGGGCTTTACTGGGGATTCTTGTGGCATTAAAGATGCAATGGACCCACTATCCCCAGATTATTCGTCTCCGTCGTTATTAGCCTCCCGTCGATCTCCCAGCCAGACCCTTCCACTTTCATAAACCCCTAGATAAAGGCCGCTACCCAAAGCTGTCCAGCCTGCTCTCAACAGCGCACCTCGAAACAAGCCTTTTACCCCAGCCTCCGCAATCACTTCTCGGGCAATAGTCAAACTGCCTTTTTTTATCCCTCCAAGCTTGTCGAGAGATTGGCCCTTCTTCTTGGCTTCCTCTATCTTCTTCTTTGCCTCGTTTGCGGAATCCTCTCCTGATGCTGCGAGCATAATCCGAGTTTTCACTACGTCAACTGGAGTGGTGATGATGGCTGCAATAGATCCGGCACTTCCAGCACTAACTGCCGTTATCGTGGCTGTTTCGAGTAGTGAACCACTCATAGTTCCATTCTGTTTCCTATAGCTTTTAAGCGACTCTTTCAAGTGCTCAAACATGGGGAACTGCATTGCGGTAAACGGCAGGTTTCGGGCAGCTAACGCGGTATATCCTGTGAATAGTTGCGAAGGTCTTTTGAATTGCTTCAGTGCCTGCAATGTGACAGAGGCTCCAGATGTTGAAGAGTGCGCTGGTCGACGGATCATCTGTGCATTCTGTTTCAATACCTCCGCAGGCGTGAGGATAAAGCAAGACACAAGTTCTGCTACGGCGGACGCTGCACTGTGAACAAAAGGTTGGGGTAACAGTGGTGTATTGTCCCCACTGATACTTGTGTTTGCTTTGGTAAGAACGGATTTTATTCCTTCATATGTGGTGAAAAATGCTCCTGCTACAGAATGTTAATATTGTATACATTCAAGGTGGAGGGGACCCCTTACATGAAGGTATCGTCACTAAAATCACAGGTCCAACTCCTTGATATAAACCTCGAAATAGTACACCGCGATTAATGGCCTTTTTGGATGCATCATAGTAGATCTTCTTGTAATCTGGACTTTGAAATCGGGTTTTAAGGGTATCCAGAGGGTATACTAATAGATCGACAGCTACTGCTGCAGTCGCTCCCGCCTATGAGAGATATTAGTAACATGATAATTCATGAACAAAATACAATCATATTTTAAACCAAAGACTTTTCTTAAAACAATAATTCGAAGGTTCTTTGTGGCAAGACTTTGTACAAAATCAATCTTTTTTTTTTGCTCACCGGGAGCTTACCCTTCCAGGCGCAACACTTGCTTGCCATCACTATTGAAAAACTTCAGAAACATTGAAAACTTACGAGAAGAATGTCTGAATGTGAATTCGACATCTGAAATCATATTGAAGAAAATGAAAGACTTCAATTCAATAAGAAACATTGTTGAAATGAGGGATGGGGAGGACCCCTCGAACCATCGTCATAGAAAGCAGCTTTATCGGACGCTAAGATACGTACTCGAGTACCTGTCTTGTAATCAAAAGAAAGTCAAGCTCTCTCGCCTCAACCGTTTGGCCACTTAGCATTTGGGCAAGAAAATTTGATCGCACGCATAAACATCATACCATAAATCTATATTTCGAACAATCTTCACACTGGCGAACTTGTTTTGGTCAACAACCTCTCGTGTTGAGGTTAGAAAGACAGCTCCTCGGGAGATAATGGCGGAATCTGCTCCAATACCACAAACATTAACTCCCCAGTTTTGTTTCTCGACGGTTGCATTGAGAGGTAATTTTTTTGTTTGTTTCAAGAATATCTTGTGCTAGGACTAATTATCTATAGATTTTCTTCGTATATCTCGCTCCTCAGTTGACGATAGTATAACGCAGAATCTCAATGCGCTCGTAACGCCTTCCACGGAAGGTTTTGACCCCTCGTCTACCTCGATCCGCACTCCTCGACCCCTTCACTCAAAACAAATATCTGGTACTGCATGTCAGAGTTTCAAGGATTCAGTTCTATTTCCCTCGTGGCAGGCGAGATCGGATGTGCTGAATTATTGCGCTTCGGTTGCTACGAGTCCCGACCCTGATGACCCGGATTTGGTACAGAGACAAGTTGAGAGTGCGAGGGATAGAGAAAGGGTGGTAGATGAGAGGTTAGATCCTTATTCGGCGAGGTTCTTTCCCAAAGAGGCGCGGACGGAGAGGTTGGCTGCTATAGTGAGACAGGAAAGAGGGGTGGAGAATATCATAAGGGCGAGGAGTTGGGGGCTAGTGAGGGAAAGATGTGGAGGGGATACGGAGAATTGGGAAGAAGTTCTTGATCAGTGGAGGAAGAGTAGAGAAAAGAGTCAATTAGTTGGGTAGTGTGCATAAGCTTTTGAATATATAATTGCATAGCAGTAGGAGTTCTTGGATTGAATTGGCGGACTATATACGGAGCCTTACATGGCTATTATGGATGATCAAAACAACGAATGAGATATCAAAAGGAATAGAAAAAACAATCAACTCCACTAAGTGAAATATCTATATCTATCTCTCGCCATTTCACGGGAGCAAAGCATGATGCCTGGGGCAATCTATCAGTTAGTACAGTAATAGCTCAAACAGCTTGTGAAATATTTCCAATTTAGGTAATTTACTTGTAACACAAACACTGAATTAGGAAATCAATTAATTAGACTTGCATTACAATGCACAAGTAATCTGAACAATAACACTAGTAGATATCATAGATTCCCCCCG
This sequence comes from Sclerotinia borealis F-4128, assembly GCA_000503235.1. Classification (NCBI taxonomy): domain Eukaryota; kingdom Fungi; phylum Ascomycota; class Leotiomycetes; order Helotiales; family Sclerotiniaceae; genus Sclerotinia; species Sclerotinia borealis. The sequence continues at coordinate 70,377 of KI628648.1, read as the reverse complement.
GGGAATAGTCGGAACTTTCCGTTATTATAAACCTCGAAAGTCCAGTAAACTTATTAAACACACGACCCCTCCAACCAACATAACTTTCCAACAGAACAGGAACCTTCCCACCTGCGAATCGAAATCCATTGTATCGACCTTCTCAAATATTTTTGACTCCTCTGATACGCCATTCACACTCTCTAGGAGGACCTTGAAGCTCTGTGAACTTTGACATTAGAATCACAAACAATATTTTATCCCCACGCTGTCTGTCGTATCTTTTCTGGCAGACTCAAGTGAGCAGCTATGCCACAACCTTTATCTTCGAAAGAGTCCTCACTCTTTAGGACTGTAGTTCGAAATTATGAAGAGAAGTTTTACAAGAAGGGTGAGCAACATATATAACTTCTACGCAGACCTTGACTTACAATCTACAGGTCTGAAAGCTGCCGACCAGATTCTAAAAAAGAATCCTAAACATGGAGATACCCTGGCCATGAAAGCTTTAATTCTAAACTCTCAAGGCAAATCCGAAGAAGCTTTTGCGCTTGCGAAAGTTGCCCTCCAATGCGACTTCAAATCACACGTCTGCTGGCATGTTTACGGGCTGCTCTACCGCGCCGCGAAAAACTTTGAGGAAGCTATCAAAGCATACAAATTTGCCCTGAAATTAGAACCAGACTCCCAGCAGATTCAGAGAGATTTGGCACTTTTACAAGTACAAATGCGCGATTATTCGGGTTACCTTGTCAGTCGCAGAGCTATGCTAGCTGCTAGATCTACTACTCGACCAAGCTGGACTGCGTTAGCTGTAGCACTTCATCTCAATGGCGAATTAGCAGAAGCGGAACAAGTCATGACCACTTATGAGGAAACCTTGAAAAATCCACCATCCAAAATCGATTTCGAGAACTCGGAAGCTATCATGTACAAGAACTCGTTGATCGCAGAACAGGGTGACTTTAAGAGAGCTTTGGAACATCTCGAATCGGATGGAAAACACAATCTTGACCGGCTGGCTGTGATGGAGCTAAAAGCAAAATATTTGTTCGAGCTTGGGCGAAAAGAGGAAGCTGTAAAGGCATATCGTGCGCTGGTGGATCGCAACCAGGAATACAAGACCTACTATGATTCCTTGATCCAGGCTATGGAGATCGATCCAACCGATTTTAAGGCTCGGAAAGCTGTCTACGATGAATATGCAGAGAAATACCCACGATGTGACGCTGCGCGCCGATTACCGTTGGACTTCTTAGAGGGCGAAGAGTTCAGGGAGCTCGCAGACAAGTACATTCATCGTATGTTGGATAAGGGGGTACCATCTACATTTGCAAACCTAAAGCATTTGTACGCCAATGCCTCCAAGAAGGAAGTCTTACCGTCTGTTGTCCAGCAATATATTGAGAGTGGAAAGAGCGAAGATAGTTCGGAGCCAAAAAGGAATGGTGACACATCCAAGGGCAATTCTTCAGCTTACTACTTCCTCGCACAACACTACAACTACTATTTGAGCCGCGATCTTGACCAAGCTTTAGAGTACATTGAAAAGGCAATTGAATTAGAACCCAAGAGCGTAGACTTCCACATGACAAAGGCACGTATTTTTAAGCATCAAGGAAATACCCAGAAAGCTTCTGAGATCATGGAGGAAGCTCGCAGTCTCGACACTAGAGATCGTCATATCAACACCAAGGCCGCCAAATATCAGCTCAGAAATGATGAAAACGAAAACGCTCTCAAGACTATGGGTATGTTTACAAGACTTGAGACTGTTGGAGGGCCGCTAGCAGATCTTCATGATATGCAATGCGTCTGGTTTTTAACGGAAGATGGAGAATCTTATGCTCGCCAAGACAAAATTGGCTTGGCTCTCAAGCGATTCACAGCAGTATACAACATTTTTGACGTCTGGTATGAAGATCAATTTGATTTCCATTCTTTCTTCTTACGTAAGGGTCAAATCAGAGCTTACGTAGATATGATGAGGTGGGAGGATAAAATCAGAGAACACCCCTTTTATAGCCGAGCGGCTCTTTCGGCAATCAAAGTCTACCTCTCGCTACATGACAAACCGGCATCAAACGGCGTCAATGGAAACACGAATGAATCTGAAGAAGATGCTCTTGAGCGTAAAAAGGCAGCAAAGAAGGCGAGAAAGGAAGCGGAGCGCCTTGAAAAGGAAGCCCTGGCTAGGAAGAATGAACCAAATAAGCCGGTAAAGGATCAAGATGGCGAAATAAAGAAGAAGGATGATGATCCTAATGGCGAGAAATTGGAGGCGACTGCGGAACCATTAGGGGATGCGATGAAGTTCTTGAGTCCTTTACTTCAATTCAGTCCTAAGAATATTGATGCGCAAATTCTTGGGTTTGAGGTGTTTATGCGTAGAAGTAAGTTTCTTCTCTCTCACTCTCTTTCTCTCTCTCTTCTCATTCTCTCTATCTAAATACGACTACTTTGTCTCTGTGTATATGTACATACAATCAGATACTAACACATAAAACAGAAAAGTACCTCCTCGCACTCAAATGTCTGATCGCAGCCTCAACTCTCGACACCGAACACGAAAAAGTGAGCGAACAGAAGATTCGCTTCAAGAATGTTGTCGATGGAGAGCTCGAGGGTACAGAACCAAAGGTCGTAGAGCTTATCAAAGAGGAATTCGCAAAATTGTGAGAGTGAGCTGGGGGATATTGATATTGTTGGGCTGGTACGGATGGATGGTACGGATGGTCAAGAGAAATCAATCAGTTAGTTGGGTGCTGGGTGGGTGTGTGGGTACAAAAGTTTCTCTATATAGTTATTTAGTGCTAGGCTCTTGGGTCGATTAGATTATCGCATCTTGATCTTGGGTGCAGGGCATGGCATAGCATAGCATGGTATGTATGTATGTATGTATGTATGGTATGATATGGTCTGATATGGTATGGCACGGCTTGGCATTGCTGGATATAATATTCAGTATGGACTTTTTGGTCTACTTCTGCTTCTGCTGCTGCTTCTGCTTCTACTTCTGCTGCTTTTACTTCGTGTGGTTTGTCTTGTCTTATCCCGTCCCGTCCTGTCCTGTTGTAGTGTATCTTGCCTTGAGTATCGGTGAATGAAAGGGATGGAAAGGGAAGGTAAGGGAAGGGAAGAGAAGGGAGGTGAGTAAAGAGAGAGAAATGAAATAGAGTAAATGGATATCTCGTATACTTCGAGCATACTCGAGTACATGTATATCGATGTATACATTTGATTTTTGATATTTAAAAAATTTAATTTGGATATTGATGTTGTAGAGATGGGTATTATTTTGCTTAAAGGATATGACACAATACTATATATACAATAAAGCACAGACAGTATCATACAGTATTGTACAATCCATACCATCCACACTAAACTAAACCGACTATTTCGACTTTCCCCCTTTCCAAGATTATTAGCCGCGGGGCTGAATAACACGTCTGGTCCAATAATCTATTGAATGATCATTTAATCCTACACCGTAGCCTGACGACTTCATCCTAGCTAGGCAACTTCATATATCACATATGCCAATCCAATCATTCATTTTCCTGGCCCTCATTCCCCTGTTCCCAAGGTTTCTTCTCCTTTTCCCCTGCAAACCACTCCAAGCCCGCACGACCCAAACTCCTCACACTTCCCTTGATCCACCCCTCTACCTCCTCCTCACTAACGACTATCCTCTTCGCCTTCTCTTCTTCTTCTTCTGTCAACTCCGCTTTGCGCATTCGAGACGCTATGCGCGGATCTAGAGTGATGGGTTCTAACCATGTTCTTTCTGGTTCTGTGGGGGTACGGATGCGGACGGATTTATGCCATTCTTTTTCTTCTTCTTCTAGGAGGGCTGCTTGTTCGGGTTCGGAGGATGATGAGGATGATTCTGGGGATGATGGGGAGGAGGGAGAGGAGGGAGAGGAATCGTGGTAGGGGCGATAGGTAGCCAGGATAATGGCAGCAGTGTCGCGACCGATTTGATCGGCGAGATAGCGACGATTGAGGAAGCGACGGAGACGGGTAGGGGTGTTGAGGAAACCGAGGATGTGGGGGAAAGAGATTGCAGCTGAAGGGTCTAGTTCTGCTGGGAAAGATGAGGGAAGGGTTGCGGATGCGTAGTCCGAGGTTGAGATGAAGGGGGATAGTTGTGATGGTTTTTTATTCTTGTCTTCAGCGGGTTTTTCTTCGGGGATTGGTGGGGGTGCGGTGGGTGATGCATCGTCGGGTTTGGAGGGGTCGGTGTTGGTGCTGGTGTGGACTGTGGTTCCTAAGAGAGAATCGACTGGAGTCTCGGCTTCTGGGGTTGGAGCTGATGTTTCTGCTGCTTCTGGGATATCTTCCATGGGTTTGGGGGGTTCGGTTAATGGTCCTAACCAGCCTTCATGTACACCCCTGATATATTCTTTCCATGTATGTCGTCCAAGTACTATATCACCTCTGGGCCCATCAAATTCCTTGATTCCAGAGCTCTTCCGTGTCGCTAAAATAGGGTCCTGCTCCTCTGCTCTCTGCTCCAAAGGTAGTCTCGTATTACGAATTTTCTCGGCCAATTCCGCTCGAATATCTCCCTCTTTCCTTCCTTGTATAAACTCCCAATCTAACCCTGAAGCTACCAATATCGGCTTGACGTATTCCTTGAAATGATCTTGCGCAATCCGTAGGCCATCAGTAGGTGGTCCTTCTAGGTAAACAGTAAGTTTCCTTGGCATCGTGCGAGAATCCCCCAAAGGTTCTTTCGCAATGTGTTCCACCAATCTACACCATTTCCTCTGCGCCCTCTTCTTTTCCCTCTTGTCGTAGACGACGGCTGCGGTGAAGGACCCGGTGATGGAGAGGAATATCATCCAGTTTCGGGATGGAACTCTAGGTCGAAAGTTTTCACCAAATCCTAGGTACTTCCACATAGGATTGGGTGGTTTCTGTTTCGCAGCAGCTTTCGCATCGACCTTAACTTCTGCATTTGCAGCAGAAGCTGGCTTCTAAGACCTTGTTAGTTTAAGCTCTCCAGATGAGTCTTTGAGCTAGGGGAATCACCTCTGCTTCGGGAATTTTCGAGTCTGACATTATGGTGGGTGAGTATTAATCTCGCTCAACCGTAAGACTAAAAGGTTATATGCTCCCTCGTGCTTTGAGCAATTGCTCTTGGGATTATTACTGGTTGATCAACAGTTCTTTGCTTGTGTTTGAATCTTTTTCGAAAATCGGAGAAATCTTTCGCCGGTCTCACGTGCGGAAAATGCTCTTATCGATAAGACCCATGGTTTATGGTTTATGGTCTGGTTGTCTGGTCTGGTGGGTCTTGGCATTGTGACATCCCGATGTCGCAGGGCCGGATAAAGAAGCTTGCCTTCTCCGTAAGCCCTTCTCTGTAAATCTATATGTACGCCATACCTAGGTATGAAGATCATTTGGGATTCAAAAAGATCCAGTACATAGGTAAACACTATAATTTAACCATATATATGGTTATGATATGATAATAACGGCCATACTGTACAATTAATTGTGGTGGTTTTCTAAGATGGTAAAGTTCTTGATTCTAGTTCTTGATTCTAGTCCCGTCCTTGCTCTTAGGTTAGCTCCGGATGAGAGATACCTGAAGTGAAGGAAGCCAGCCAGGGCCCACGTGCTACTACTGTAACTAAATATCAAAAAAGGGGACGACGGGTAGGGATAGCTGGTCTTCACCGGACCGTAGCCATCAACGGGTAGGGAGGATAGATAGCTGCTGGTTCTTCTCACCGGACCCCTCGCCATCAACTAAAATAACATCATCCGCGAGAACCCATCAACCTTAATTCTACAACATCATTGAGATTATATACAAGACTGAGTCTGAGAAATAAACAAAACCAAAGTTGTAACTGTAGCCACCAAACTTCTTCCGAGGTGTACCTAGGTAAGGTAGATATTTCTTGTGGGGAATAAATGCTACCGCTTCGTAAACAGTAGCGCAAAGCAAAGTAACAAGTACAAGTATTATTTATGGCTCAGACATATTTGGAAGAGAAGAGAAGATTGGCGTACTAAACTAATGAAGAAGTAAGCAGAAGTAAGCTAATAGGTGGTAGAAAATGTTTGATGGCTTGTCTTTGTCTGCTTGTGACACCTAGGTATCTACCGAAGAAGGGGAAGTGTTTATACAAACAGCTCAGCCAGTTAGTTATTAAATAAAAAGATAGTACTGTACAAGAAAATAGATCATAATGGGTGAATTTCATATATTATCTCATTTTCATTATTCAGACTTGGCATAGCCATAGTATAGCATAAAAAAGTTAATCGGATGAAAAGAGAAGCTTAAGAGAAGCCTAAGAGAAGGAAGGAGCATAAGAAGAAGGCGATAAGCAATGAAGTTTAACCTAGAATTCTCTAATTGCATTAATCTATTTTAGGAAAGGCTTATCACCACGTGATATCAAAATGATTGAAAGCAGCCATTCCATTCTTGAGTTGAAGAAAGAAAGAAAGAGCCAAAAGTTAAAGATAAGAAGAATTGCCCGGAATTGGAAAACATCTTTGTTGTACTTCATTCCACTACCTCATTGTCCCATCCCTCGTGATTCTACAAAAGGCGAGGGGTACGAAACTCCACTTACTTTTTTGGCTATGGCTCTGGCCAGGATGAATAAAAAGATAGATATAGTACTTTTTTAGCCTAGGATGATATTTAGTACTAATAAAGTAGTACGTACCTGTACTATAATGGTATGGAATAATAGAAGTAAGGAAGATGAGAAAGAGAATAGACCAGACAGCTAGACCAGACAAGCTAGATCAATACTAGTATAGAGATGATTCTTGGTAGAGGAATACAATAACAACAGTAATCATATCATATCTCCTCATACAAATAATAAAGAAGAAGGCTACCAGTATTATGACCAGAAAGCTATATCAATCTTCCATGTTTATATGAACTCTCCCAATATATCAATAGCATCAACATTATCATAATACAATTACCATCTATACCTTTGATCTTTGGTTGAGTTTTTCCCTTTATCCTTTATATTGATGGAATTAAGCCTTGAGCCTTGAAATGATGAATGAGCCTTGATGGATTGATTGAGCTTTCATTATCATTATTATTTACCTCTTCTCTTCTCTTCCGTAATAAACTTGGAAAATACCAGGAATGCATATTAAATGGAAGAATACCCAATCAAATTAATCCAAATTAATTCCTCAAGCGACCACCGTAAGCTCTTGCATATTTTTCCCTTACAGTTTGAAATGCCCGCAAAATTGAAAAAAAATCAACCCACCCACCTAAATTCCCCATTCTCTCCTTACCTACCTACTTACTTCTTTTCCTCACCCAAAATCTCTACCTACGAAAGTCTGTACACGCAAAAATAATCACATACAACATACACATACAACAACTTCTTCTCTGGTAAGCAATCACCCAATAATTCATATCATTCATATCCATCCATTTACTTTTATATTGAACTTTAACTTCATAATACTATTGAAAAAGTGCTTTGATTTATATCAAAAACTCCATGTTTCAATAAGTATTCGTTCTATTTGTACTTCATTTCATTTGGAAATACCTTCTTACAATTGCTTCTCTTTTTCAACTTAACCTTCATCGGCGCGTCATCTTGTAGTCGCGATATCACTCTACCTAAGTAAGAACTTCAACTGATTCAATTTCATCTCGTTACAGATCAACCACTCTTTTTTACAACTTCGATAACTCTTTAAATCCATCAACAAGTAAGTTTTCCCATTCATTTCCAACTTTCATCGCTTTCAAAATCAACGTCGTGGGAAAGTTATTACTTTTGCGACTGGATTCCACCTCACAATTTATTCGCAACGTCAATTCTATACACACACGCGCGATCACAACCAAAAAAAAATACATCATTCAGTCGTCGACTTTTACTCCACCACAACCAATTTTCATTGTCATCGTCGCAAATGTATTACGGTCGCATAAACATTTCAATCAATTGTACTGACTTTAATTGTTCTCAATCAGACATCCAACATGCCAAAGGAAAAGGCTCCCAAGCGCGCTACCAAGGCCAAGACTGAGAAGAAGAAGAAGGGTATGTTAACTTTTCATTGGCTGTCGCTCTCGAGAAACTCACTTACTAACTCATTCTCTCATAGATCCTAACGCACCAAAGCGTGGACTTTCTGCCTACATGTTCTTTGCCAATGAGCAACGTGACAATGTTCGTGAGGAGAATCCCGGAATCACTTTCGGTAAGATCTTAATCCCTCTCATACCCATCATTGCAATCACTAACATGATTTAAAATTATAGGTCAGGTCGGAAAGGTTCTCGGTGAGCGCTGGAAGGCTTTGAATGAGAAGCAAAGAATCCCTTACGAGGAGTCTGCTGCCAGGGATAAGAAACGTTATGAAGAGGAGAAAGCCATCTATAACGTGAGTCTCGTGAGCTCATCGATCCCCTCTAAAACTTTTACCACTGCTAACCAATCAATTTCACAGGCCGATGCCGAAGAGGAAGAATCTTCTTAAGAGATTTTGGTCACCACTCAAACTTCACACTTCATCCAGACAATGATAGTCCGATAGTTACCTAGTCCCTATCTTCAGACCATCACTATCAAGATGATTTAAACATACAAGTTGGGAGGTTCCTCGGGGTTTCCAGATTGATTCTTCTTTTCTGCTTTTCATTTGGGGGCCGGCGTGTTATGTTTGCACAGGGGATATGGGATTTGATCAACGTATGCCTTTTCTTTTCGTATCAGCTCTTTGGTGGATGATGACGGTGATGTTGCGGATCTTTTTCTACGCGATCGATGTTTTTAATGGATCTGGTTCAGATCTGGTTCAGGTCTTCAAGATATGAGATTTGAGCAAGGGTGATTTAAAGTCACGCTTTTTTTTATTCTCAAGGCTTCCTTTTATGATTGATCTTCTAGGATTTTTCAGGAGGACTCATCTAGGATCCTAGAGAAGAATCGAGATGGTCACTTCTACATCTATCGTACAATCAAGCAACAAACCCAAGGCGTGGCGTGTAATAATGATACCGTTTGTAATCTAGCTTTCGTTTAAATTTTTGCTGCTGCTGTTGAATTTGCTTTTTGATTCTGGGGTGTGATATGATGTGATATGATGTGAGGGTAATTTGTGTTGTAATATTGATTCTGAGTGTGGTGAGTGTGATGTGATGGTAATATTGTAGTTGTAATGACTGTATTATCGCTTGCTCTGCCTCCCCAGTTTCAAATATGCAGTGAGTGTATGATGCCCATATGAATAGATTGATAAATATATACTCGACTAGATACCGACAATTATTACAGTCTCGACTCGATATTGTCATCATCGGGAACAATGAATGAAGGATCGGTTGGTATCTGGTTCTGGATACTGGATTCTAGACATTTTTGCTTCCTTGGAGGGGGTTGCGTTTGTTTTTTTGTGTGGTTGGTGTGTTTGTCTTGAAGCTGAGTTATGAATGAATGAGTGGATAAATGGATGGATGGTTGGATAGATGAATAGAAAGAAGGAAAAAGGAAGAAATTAATAATATATAAATATTTGTTTGTTTGTTTCTTTACTCGAGTACTTGCTTGTTTATTTGTTTGCTCTTGGGGGAAAAAATTGAGTTTACGGGGTGGGGTGTAGGAAATTCTTGAGAGAGATTCTTGGGAGGAAAAGATTCTTGGGGAAATTGTACAGTATTTTGATGACGTTGTTGTGATGGGATGGGTTGGTATGGGTCAGGTTGGGATGAGATGGATTGGGAAGAGGGCTAGATGTTTAGTTAGGTGACTAGACTGGACTAGACTGGACTAGACTGGACTAGGTGGCTAGATGTTTAGTTAGGTGGCAGGATGGATGGATGGATGGATGGGTGGGTGGCGATGGTGCCGTTGGTAGTGCGGTTGGTAGTGTGGTTGGTAGTGTGGTAGGTAGTGTGTTGTGTTAATTTAGGTTGGTGAGGTGAGGTGAGGTGAGGTTGAGGTGAGGATGGGTGTTAAAAAAAAATTGGGTTGAGGATGGTTTTGATGATGGGGATGGGGATGAGGATGGTGCTGGTGTTGGTATTCTAGGACAGTTCGGGAGGATTTGAGGGGTGAGGGAAGGGGAGGGAAGGGGAGGGGAATGAGGAGTGGGTGAATGAGGAAGTAATGAGGAAGGAATAAGGAAGTGATGAGGAAATGGTAAAGAAGATATTCATAATTTACACTGATGAGTGAGATGTGTGTGTATATGTTATTATTTTTCTATCTTACAGTTTTGGGTTTTGGGTTTTGGAAGAAGGTATGAAGATGGAGATAGAGGGGATATACTCGAGTATAAAGATACCTAGGTAGGTATACAACACGAAGATATATAAATATATAATGTCCTATCCCTATCAGATATGTACGAGGTAGTTCCTCACTTCAATATGTACATACCTACCTACCTACATACCTATATATCTACTTAAGAGTATTCTTGCATCGTATCTGCAGATAGGCTGGGTGCATGTATGTATGCATGCATTCATACATGCATATCTTATTATATCATATTGTTGTGTCATTGGTATATCATTGGTATATTGGTATATTTCCTGGGGAGGGGAGGGAAGGGGATGGTTTTATGGTTTTGGGTTTGGGTTTGGGTGTATTATGAAAAAAAAAGAAATTCGTTGGTGGTGGTGTTGGTTGTTGGTGTTGGAGGTATGGTTCAGATGGATGATTGATGTATTGCTGTATTGCTGTATTGCTGTATTGGTGAGTATCTTTGATGTTTGTTTTGGTGTTTGTTTGAGGATGAAGATGGAGATGGAGATGGAGATGGTCTAGAAATAAGTATTTCTCATTGTTTTGTATAGTTCGTTGGTGAGATGGGATTCATAAATAGAATCGAGATAAAACCTAATAAGGTACGACAGGCAAGAAGTTCCTCTGTAACTGTTAGAAATATATGCATCTATCTATATTGTATCTGCAGTAATTTTTTTGATAAGAGGCTTGGTGTTTTTCGTTGGTAATAGGTGATTGGTGATTGATGATACTCGAGTAGTTAATTGATTACAATTGATGGGCTAGAATAAATCATTGTAAAGATATTGAAGAGTACCTATGTACTTCAATCATTGGATATAGTTACGATACCTACCTTAGGTATCTTCCCGATGAGGAGTTATCGGTTGAATACTGCTCGGAACACTGCATGAGTAAGAAACGGGATGCGGGATGCGGAATTGATTCGAGTACATACCGATACAATTCATTGTAATCTTACATTTCTAAATGGATGGACTCGAACATAGCCAGAACACGGCGGTTACAATTATAATTACATGCAAAGAAATCAAGTGATTTTTCCAGTTAAAAGTATGGAGTTGATGGATGACAATGTCAATCTATCCAGTCAGCATTTCCGATCTTGCCATGACGGATACTTGAGGTAGTATCGCATATTACATTATTACTCGTACTGTACAATAAGGTAATATTCACTCACAACTTTGGTCAATTCGTCTAAACCATGAATTCAAGTACCCTTTTCTATGTCATTAGCCGTGGTCACAGCCTTGCACGATTCGTTCGCTCGTCGTTATCATTCTTCTGCCGCTCTGCGCCATTAATTGCTGACATCCTGGATATACTGTACAGATATCGTGGCATCATATCACAAGTGTCTTTACCAACGATCGTTGGTGATTATATTATCCATCCGAGATACTGTATCCCATGCGCCAAATAAACGTTGCAAGTAAATACTGTATTGCTGCTGCAACCGAGATTCACAACGGCATTTGGTTCGTCCCCTGCCTCGAGTTCATGCACGTTGTTCGGATGTTATCATACATAGATGGATATGTATGGTAGGTAGGTAGTAGTGAGATTGGATTGCCCAAATGCGAATAATTACTGGTGGGAATTGATCATGCAGGATAGGAAGGGGGTATGAGAATACAATGAATCGGGTTTATATTTATATGGATTGAAGGGAGGGGAGTGGTTGATGTGATATCCCAATGGGTTTTGACACGTCAGTCGTACTAAGTAATTATAGGACTTCCTATCTGCTAATTTTATCGTCAGCAGCAGAGCCGCGGGTCTATAAATTTGACGGGTGCGAACTTGGGGTTAGGTGCTTCGTTTTATTCATGTATGTATGTATGTATGTATGTATGGGTTGGTTACTTAGGATATGATTCTCCGCTTTTTTGCTTCCGTTCTTCAATTGGTACTTTGAATTGACTTCGAGTTTGAGTCGCATGTAATGCAATGTGCATCTAAATATCATGTACGAAATCACTCAATGATTGAGCATTCTTTTCTTTTCCTTTCCTTTCCTTTCCTTTCAACATAATTCATCCATCGCATCCCATCATAACTTAATGTCGACTTCCCAGCACCACACAGTAGCAGTAGCAGTAGCAGTATGGAGACATTACACGGATGCTGGCTTGAAGCCGACCGCGCCGATTCCGTCGCCACCGAACTCCTTCGCATCCGCAGCGTTCTAAATCCCATGACTTCATCCTCATCCTCACCCTCCTCTGCACACGCAACCTCGCTCTCCGCTCCCAGCTTCGACCACGAAATCATCACTGCCATCCTACGACACGTCGAACAAACCTCTCGGCTGCTGCGCGACCTCCATGATCTCTTCCCCATCTACCGTCTTCGCGTCGCTATCGTCATCTATTATCTCACAGTCATCTTACCATGCCTTCAGAGAACCTTGAGAGATATGCTGGAGTTTCTCACGTGTGAGGATTTCTCGCCCCGCGTGAAGTGGGCGTTGATGCATGAACGGTTGAATGAACAGGGGGGTATGAGTTTGGCGTTGAGGTTTGTTATGTATGGGGATTTCTTGGTGCAGCTAGTTAGGTTGTTGAGTAGGTGAGTGAAGGCGAGGTTTCTTTTCATGCTTGCTTGTAGAGCAGAGCTATTTGAAGGTGCGATGTGGAAATGTTTAAACGTTGAGTTTGGTGGAATTCATGGGGTTTGATTGGATAGAGAGGTAACGGCGGTCAGCATTAGATCTCCTACATATGATCCCACGACCCTGGAATTGTTGCGCATAAGAATTATAAGGCTGAGGACTTTGAGGGGAATTCCTCGTACGTTTTATCTATTCTTCGTTCCTCGATTTTTCCTCCTTTCATCTATTATCGTACATCATCACATCACATCTGGATCCCCATCCATTCTCCATCCAAAAACATCTACAACGAAAATATGAAATATGGATCATTTAACCCTCGCACCCACAATTCTAGCACCCCCAATCCCAATCCAGCCACATCTCGCCCCTGCACAACCAAGTCTCATGGATATCGAGGTATGTTAAATTTAACCAAACTCATCCCATATTTTGCTGTCGCGATCAAGAAGAGAGGACAGGAGAGTCTTATGGGAAGTATAATAAGAAAGGGAAAGACTAATGTTAAGATTTTGATGGTGTATTTAGAGACGTCATTGGGCGGAAAAGATATTTGATGATCATGTTCAACCCCTTTCGCAAACTTATTTGAAACATAGGCGAGAGTAAGTTTGTCTTTTTCTTTTCTTGTGGACTTATGAGTTTCTGGGCAGAGTACCAATTTTCTAGGCTAGGCCGAGGCAGAAGGCGAATCAAACTCTTGTCTTAAGATGTGATGTGTAGTATACCGAGGGAGTGGCTCGGAAATCGTCGATGACTGATAGGATTATTTTGTAGCTCGAAATGTTTCGGTCCATCAATGAATGAGGCTAGGTTGGGTATACCTCCTCAAACAAAAGTTTTATTTAAATTGTACGTCTACCTCCCCCATTCATCTCCTTCTTCCCCTTTCCTCCTTTCCCCCTCTCATCTCTTTCCTCCCCTTATCATTCTCCCATTCTCCCATCCTCCCCTTCCCAACACAACTAACCCCCATCCCAAACCCATAGACCCTTTGATAAAAACCGCCTCTCCATAACCCTCTTCCTCGACGATATCACTCTCGATTCTCCCCGTTTTCTTTGTCGCTGGATGGATAAATACAATGCTCCTCACTATTCTTCCTATGGAATACATGAGTTGTGTGTTAAAAGACGTGGGAGCGCGTTGCTTTTTAAGAGGTGGAGTGAGTATAAACAACTTCCGACGATTTGGATGGCGTTGTTTTTTAAGTGAGTATTGTGTTTGTTTGTTTTTTTGGTTAGGGGAGGAGAGGGGAATGGAAAAAGGGAACTGGGGAAAAGTAAATGTGTAAAGGAAAGGAGAGGAGCGGACAGGGGAAATGGAAGTTGGAGATATTATATGCTGACTTAGATGTTGTGAAAGGACATGGCAACGTTAGTATAATCTCATGAATCCTTCACTTCCCTTTTCAAATCGGAATGAGTTCGAAATAATATATGATAGAAGGTTGTAAGTTAACAAACCGATACACATCACAGGCATGGTACTCTTCCACTGCTCCTTCGTAGCACTCAAAGCGCGCTCCCAACTCACGAATCTCATACCGAAAGATGATTATACTATTGCTGGGGAAGTGCAAGTTTTCCAGGGGTACGTTATGTATTTGTTTCCTTGCATCTATGTTAGCTTCTTCTTTTTTCATCCATATCATTATCTTCTTTTTGTTTCCTTACTTCCATATTCTGGGAAACTTGGAGAGGGAGGAAGTGTATAGGATGGATTGGATTGGATTGTATTGAGTCAAAAATAAATTGCATGTCACTAACCGCAGTCATTGAAATAGTCAAATAGTAGATGATGGATTTCACCACTCTCTTTATGTCTACGAAGATCCTCATAGTCATAAATGGAGACTTCATGTTGCAGTTGCGAATGGAGAGTTGAAGAGATGTCCGATTTGGACGGCTTTTGGTACATTTCCAATTTCTTTTTTCCCCTTCCCCTTCCTCTTCCTCTTCCCCTTCCCATATCTCTCTTCCCCTCACTTCATCCCACTTTATCCCACTTCATCCCACTTCATCTCACCAACCAAAAAACCCAACCCACAGTAACCGACCTCCAAATCACCTCCGATACCTGGCTAGCCCGCCACTCGCGCCACCGCGTTTGGGTCAAAGATCTCCACATCTATGTTTTCTGCGATGATTATAATCGACGGACGCAGGTTAGGAAACATGGGGAATTTGAATTGTATTTTGTTCATGGGGCTGGTATGTTTTTTTTTTCTCTTCTCTCAAAGGGTTCTTTTGTTTGTTTGGGTTCTGAGAAAAGGAAGTAAGATCCTGGGGTCCGGGAGAGAAAATCTTAAGTTAGGACAGGAAAGTATCTGCGGTAAAAGAGAAAAAGACAAAAAGACATCCCAGATAGAAAGAAAGAAAGGAGAAATAAAGAAAACCAAAACCCAAGAAAATCACTAACACAACCCAACCCAACCAAACAGCAGCAGATGCATTCATCGAAATCTTCAACCCCATAGACTCGGAATCCGAATCGGAAAGTGAAATTGGAGTTGAGCGAGCAATTGAGGATACACCTAGACCTGAATCTCCTGATGAATAATAATTAGGAAACGATATTTATTTTATTTTCTGAACATCAATCTTCTCCTCGCCCCTTTAATCGGAGCCCGAGCCCCTTAACTTATCTCGCCTATACATACCTACTATGGCACGGCACGAATGGAGACGAAACGAAAGGAAACGAAATGTTCATATTCTACTATACTCTACTCTACTCGGCTGGTTATATTCTGGGTGATGATTGAATGAATGAATGAATGATCTATTTTCCAGCACTACCTATTACTCAACCTCAATCTCAATCTCAACCTCAACCTCAACCTCAACCTCAATCTTGAGTTTTATACACACACACACAGGCACACAGGCACACAAGCACGCACACACGAACACATGAAGCTCGCTCTCGAAATTACAGTATGAAAACTTACAGTATGAAATTACGAAATTACGAAATTACGAAAAATTATGAAATATACGTTTTACTTTCCGATCCGCGCCTCCTCTTCCTCTCTCTGTTTTGAGTCTTCTTCCTCTCCATATCAAATATCAAATATTCAATATTCAACAATCACAAGCCGATCACAGGTTTACCCAGAGTTTCTTCTAACTGTAAATTTCTCATTAGTTGGAAAATACATTTATTTGTCTTCCTCTTCCTCTTCCTGTTCCTATTCCTATTCCTATTCCCTTCCTCATCCCTTTCCCATTACTCACGCACAATATCCTCTCATTTCCCTTTTCCTATTCCTATTCCTATTCCTATTCCTATCCCTTTTTCTCCCCTCCTTTTCTATCTCTATTTTCTCTCCTCCTTTCCCATCTCTATCATTACTCGAGTAAAAATGTGAGAGAGTTATAATACTCGTATAACAATAATAAAATTTCCAATAATGCTATATATACCCAGAGGATTATCTTATCTTACCTTATCTTACAATCAATTTGATGTACTCGAGTATATTCATATTCATATTTATATTCTATTCTATCTCTAATTATGATTTGTTTTTCAAGTTATTTTTTGGCTTTTACTCTTCTTTCCTTTCCTCTCCTTTCTCTCCTT
>KI628648.1:6323-53785 GCA_000503235.1 Sclerotinia borealis F-4128 | reverse complement strand
TATTCTTTCCTATTTTGTTTTCTATTATTATGTCATATCATATCATATCATACTCTCCTCTCTCCTCTCTCCTCTCTCCTCTCCTCTCCTCTCCTCTCCTTATATCTTATATCTTTCTCTTTTTTATCTCATACTCTTCTACTCTTCTATTATCCATCTATTTATCTATCTCCTTATTTATCTATCTACCAAACATATATATCCCCTCCATATCCCCTCCATATCCCTTCCACATCTATTTTCCTTCTATTCCTTCTATTCCAGAGAACAAAAGACAATCAGTTAGTTAGTTTGAAATCTACGATCGTCGATCAATTTACGTTTAGTTTGAAGTTTAGAGTTTATAGTTCCAAATTCATAGATTATTATTATACTCGTACATAGATACATATACTCGGATATCCACACAATATACCTAATATACCAACCACACCACAAGTACCTACCTCTCTCCCTTCTCACACCCTATAACTACATATACATATAACCATATACATATCAAATAGAAAGCAAATCAACTTTAATCAAGCATACATAGAGGAAGGTATCTTACAACCAATTAAAATCATACAAATACAATTGATATTTTATAATCTCATCTCATCATCTCGCTATCAATCAATGCACCTAGTAGTACCGAGTAGTTCCTCGATTATCAGTTATCAGCACGTACTAGGATCTCAATCTCAATCCCTTTCCCACCCCTACCCCTCCTCATCCACTCCAATTCGAGGCCCCGTCTTTAAACGAATAAGACACAGTAACAGCGAATATATGCATCCAATCATTCACCCATCTAACAACATCCCTCATACACTCGTAAACACACATACATCCATCCCCACCTTGAAAAAAAGAGGCATTCCATTCATTATCCTCATCAAATGCAAATTCGCCATTTTATGTCCCTCTAATCCCTTCAATTACCAACGCCACACAAACTTTAATACAGGGGAAAAGGTGAAGGAATCTCGCATAGATGAATGATATATGAATTGGTACAATGCAAGATCGAACATGATCTGTGGCGGAAGAAAAAGGAAACATGAATTGTGTTGAAAGACAAACTCAATCTTGACTGTTCAACTGGAAATTGAAATTAGAATCGTTGTGGCCAAATCCTCGAAATTATTGTTGTCCAAAATCAGGTGGTTCAAGGAGCAGTATTCTGACTCGGTTGGGGCTGCGAAGGCTTCACTGGTGGAGTAAGGTTTTGTGACCGTGGACTTGGTGATAGAGGAGCGATGGGAGGTAGAATGGTGGGTGTTGATGAACTATTTGATGTTGGACGCGCGGGAGAATGTTTTGTAGGGGATATTCCACTGATTGATGAGGGTAACGCCGATGCATGACCTGGATCAAGTGGATCTTGATCTAATCCTGTAGATGATGCAGACATCATATTAAATCTTGAGGCTTGTCCACTTGGTGTAGCATTTCCATTTTGTTCGAATGATGAGCTTGGAATCGATTGGTTTTTTTGAGATGGTGTCAGTACCGGAACGCCTGCAAGTGGTGATGAAAAGTTGAATGAACTACGACGATCATTGTGCTCGCGATGAAAGCCGTTGAGGGGTTGAATTGATACATCTCCATTATTTTTGAGAGTGGGCAAATCCGCATTTTGCTGAATTGGCGATGATATTGGCGAACTTTGAGGCTTAGAAGGAGACTGATTGTACCGAAAGCCATTCGTAGTCAAGTTCTTTGGAGGCGGAAGAGAAGTTGGGCTGTGAGGAGCGGGGGATGAGAAAGGATTAGTATTAGCTAGACCGTTGTGTCGTGGTAGAGATGGACTTTCTCCGACGGGAATTTCAATGGATGATCTAACATCGGATTTACCAACCGGAGAACCTGCGCGCTCATTTCTATTGAACTTTGGAGGTAGGATCGGTGGAGGTCGACTAGCAGTATTGGTTTGAGATTGAGATGAAGATGCCTTCGGCGAATGTGCTGGCTTATGTGCGCCGTTAGTAGTAGAGAACAGATGCATTTGAGGTAGAGCTTTCTGTGGTGAAGCTGGAACTGCTGATGGGCTACCATTTGGCATAGCTCCATCACCCAGAATCGATAAGCCATTTTGTTTTGGTGGCATTGGGGAGGATGATGAGCCGAGCCGATTGAGTTTGATCTTGATTGGTGGGTGAGTTTTAGCCCTTTCCGCATCTTCGGCACGACGTTGACAGGTAGTGCAGATAAACTCAAAGTCATCGCGATCAGCCTCTGCTTCACTGACGCCAACGCATTTGCTGTGTTGCCAAATATTGCATTTCTCGCAAGCAATACTGTGGGTACCATCATCGATTTGACCATAAGCACCGCAGATGCAATCGAATATCCAATCCTCTTCACCTTTAAGTTCTTCGAGAGCCTGCTTCTTTCTTTCGATTTCGGCCTTTAGATGGCGTTCCGAGAGACGACCTTCGCCCGATCCAACCTTTCTACTATCCTCAGAGAGATTGGCCAAGTCATCCTCATGGATAATGCGACGTGCTTCTCTCTCCTTTACCCGCTGCTCCCTAGTCATCATTCGTGATTCTCTTTCTTTCTCCAGCTTAAGCCATTTCTGTTGTTCTTTCTTTGCCATTGCTAGATCCTGCTGCTTCTTGCGTTCCGCCTCTCTGGTCTCTTCTTCTTGTTTTTGTTGCTCCATCTTACCAGCAATTCTGCTAGATCTCTTTGCTGTGGCCAGCTTTTCGATATTGATCAACTCGCGTTGCTTTTGCGCTTCTTTGCGTTTCCGAGCTTCTTCTTGCTTCTCTAATAGCGGAAGGACTTGATCCACAATACGTTTTCGCAGAATCTTCTCATTTGGATCGCGGGTTTTCTCCATTGATGCCGCGAATGTGGTGAACTCTTCGAACGAAACAGCAATGCATTCCCACTTTGCTCCTCCGAACCCATCGTCAATATTCTCTTCTACCGGAACTTGTGCTGGTCCTTCGGCTTCACTCTCGACTGCGTCTGTTGTCTTTCTTCGTTTACTTGCCCTTGCAGCCGCCTTACCCTTCTTTGAATTCTTTTTGTATGTTGGAGCTGGAGGAGGGGGTGGAGGAGGTGGTGAAGGTTCAGTACGACGATAAAGTCGATTGTCGTCCAAGACGAAGTATTCGCGATCATCCGAGTCCCATCCACAAGGTTCAATGCGCTGTTCCCAGATGTCAGTAAGATTCGGTATTGATAGTTGACTGAATCGATGTTTACCCAAGAAGTTTGCTCGGTGTCCTTAGTCTCTTCCATTCTCTCACGAATACGATCCGGACTGATCATGGCCCATTGAGTAAGTTGCTGCAAAATGCGAATCTGTAATAACTATTAACAAAAGCTGATGAGAGTAAATCGGTAAGTGCTTGCCTTGTTAAAAGCATCGAATTCTGCGAACTTTGCGGGTTCTTCCTCAGTACCATAAGGATTGCGCTCGGGTGCTTTGGCAACATATTGTCTTCTTGTATACTCATCGAAAATCTCAGGACTATGCAAATCAGTAAAGTCCCAGGGAAAGGTAGGAAGGAAACAGATTCAAGGAAATAACTTACGTGAGCCCTCGATGAGATGAGACAAATTTCAACAAAGCAAGGCCAATCTCTGGCAGAACAGTTGAGTGTGTTTTCGAACATTCCATCTCAAGTTCCTTTTATGTTGGAATAAATGTTTAGAATTGGAACAGTATTCAAGTAAGGCTAGAGGGAAGGCTGAGAGATCTTACCTCGATTCCAATATTCTCATCAATTTTGACAGTCCTGCCAAAGATGAAAATCCATTGCGCAAGATTTGCAAACTCCCACATATTCCGAAGACGATCAATCATACTTGGTTCTTTTGGAACCTCAGTAGCTTCCATCTCCTGTCGTCCACGCTTCCTGGAGGAGGACATCTTGAAAGCTACCTAGTTCCAAGGGATCTCGGATTGAGTTGTGTAAGACAGTGATGGTTGATGTCGCAAATGCAACAAATAAAGATCTGAGAAAGTGAAGATGGATAGATAAAGGTTACAATAGAATTATTAATTTGTGAATATAATCACAAAGCAAAGCATCAGTTTGTATTATTTCTTCGAATTGAAATTTTTTTAAATAATGAATTATGTATTTCCGTATTTCCAGTTGTTGTAGGATGCACAGGATCGATTGATGGGACGCGGTTGGGTTGGATTTGAATTGACTTGACGCGAACTTACCCATTCCCCCATAATTTATTCGGCACTCATTGTGAAATGGCCTTTGTGCCTTATTAGGCCCGGATAATAAATCACCCGAGGTTTTGGTGAAGTTGTCTATCAAAAGTCATTTGGAGTTTCAATTAAATTGAAGAAAAGATTTATATTGGAGGATAGCTCTTCAAAACCATTAATGAATCCTTTATAGCAAGGTCTATATTGAAATGAGATGAACCTATCAATATCTGTTAGTTTAGAATATATAAGAGAGGCCGCTGAGAAAAAGAGAGATATATATTTTATATATACACAAGTAGTGATTATATTCGCTGGATAAAGGATATAATTAGGTGATGGCTATTTGCATTACTTTTTCATTATTCGATTTCTTTACTCGGAATTGAATATCTACAAGTGTGAATATAGTGATCTCTCCATATAATGCTTTACTTTATAATAGGGCATAACGAGGATGATGTTGTATATATGTTCAATCCAGGATTGTGTCAACTACATGATACAGTTTCCCCGTTATGGCGTATTAGTTCCCTTCTCACATCATATCTTACACATTATAAAACCCCAACCAAGAACATCGATATAGCCTGCCTTAACTCCCCAGATCTTTTCGAAACTTCCATTCCCCCAACACCGATAATCTTAGCTGTAATATATGCTCACAAGTGCCGTTTTCAACCACATACGACCATAGACTGAAGAGAATTGGGCATCCCGTCCGCTCTGCCATACACAAGCTTCAGATCGGTGGATTAGTAGTTGGGTGGGTGACCACCAGCGAATCCCCACTGTTGTATGTTTTTTTTTGTTTTTGACTTGAGCTGAGGAGGATGGATGTGGAAGTGGAGGTATGGGGGTTATCTTGGGATCTTGTTCAAGAATTGGATGAGAGAGTGACTAGGAAGGAAAGCTTGTAATTGTGGCTTTGATATTGTAGTTCAGTTGTTTCTGCTTTTTTTCTACCACACATTGTTCGGTTACTCTTCACATCACACAGTCTTACCGAAACTCGGGTTCTTGATGAAAGGAGTTAACTAGTCATCTACAATCAGTGGGAGATATGATTTCTATCAAGAGCTTCGTTTGAGATTCAAGCTACTGGACAGTTTTTGACCTGAGTTGATTCGGCATACTCAAATTGTCCATTTTCATTTTGTTCATAGTCTTGCAGTTTTTCAGTGTAGTAGCAAGCATACTTAACTTGAGGGCAAGAAACCTTCTATAGCGATGCTGTATAAACACTTAAACCGTTTTCAAATAGACTATTGAATACAAATCCATTTTAGCTCTGGAGCTTTACTGCTAGATCTACATAATAACAACGAATTGCTTCTATCCAGGTCCAAATTCCGAGTAGACTCAAGCCCTTAAAACATAACATCATAACAAGGTTACCTGAACAGGAAGCATAGATATTCATCAGATAATAATATCTTTATCAATTAACGCCAAGAACTGCCGTAAAGAGGAGAGAAAGAAAAAGAGGAACAAAATTAACAATAAAAACCCAGGCAAATCAGAGAAAGGCATTGGTGTGAAATAAAGGGGCACCAGCACTATTACTTGCCAAGTAAGAAATCTCACAAATATCACATCTCACGCTGAATTTCTCAGGCTCGCACAACGAGTTGGAGATGACTAGGTATGTTTATATAGAATAAAATTATAAATCATCTCTAAGGAGAAGTATATCCTCAATGTAAGATCATCTGCCTACCTATCTACTTAAACTGACCTAAACTCGCTTTACGTACTGAATCCAAAATTCATACTACTACTGAATCTCCAAAAGCGAGTTAAAACAAGCTTTTCTTGTATATAAATACCGAGTATATACATACAATACGAGTATAGGATATAGAATATACGACTTTTTCTTTCTTTCTTCCTTTCTTCCTTTTGGCCTCAAATTCTCTCAATTCTTTCAATACTCCATACAACATAACAACTTCACTTCATGTATGCATGTACTTTACTATATATGTACTCTTTCTTCCCTTCCCCTCATATCAACAAACTCTCACCACATCCCAAAACCACCACTCTAGCACTCTAGTCCCGACTTGAACTTTCGAAGATCTGATTGTTCCCCCAATAACTTCCAAAGCCACCTCATCCATCCTCCATCCTCCATCCTCCATCCTCCATCCTCCATCCTCCATTACCCATCATCCTCCATTCATCATCTAACCAAGAATCTCGCTCTTCTCAGTACTCTCCTCTACTCTACTCTACTCTACTCTACTCTACTCTCCTCTGTTCTACTCCACCCTTCCTTCCCTTCCCCAATCTTCCCCAATCTTCCCCAATCTTCCCTATTTCCATTATTTCCATAATTCCCAGCCAGATATCTAGTCTTCTAGATTAATCCACAATCCACAATCCCACACTACACTATTCAGACTATTCAAACTATCCACACTCTGACTATTCTCCCTCAAATCTCAAATTCTCAATCAATTATCAACCTCGAAACCACCGGATTACTCTTCCTACCTATTCTATGTACTATAAGATGATGTGATATAAACATAAATCCATCCATATATCCTCTCCTCAACATCAAACCCCACACCCACCAATTCCCTCGCGCCCCGTCGGTGACCGTGAAAAATGCATCATTATGCATTTTCTCTTATTCTTCTCCCTTTCATTTCTCTCATTCTTCAACCCATACTCTTCATACTCTCCTTTTCCCTGCCCTTTATAACTTCCCATTCCCATTCCCGTCATCATCCCCGTTCCCGTCCTCATACCCAAATCCCTACAACCATCCGCAGATTTCGCTCCCGCTCCCGCTTTCGGTATCGGTATCGGTATCGCTTCATATAAATACAAATCCGTCCCTGGAAATGTGTAGGGCGAGAGTTGTAATTGGATTTTCTGTCCCTTTTCTTCTCCCTGTTCATTTTCCCTTTTCTCGTCTCTTTCGTTCCCGTTAATCCCTGTATCTGTATCTTCATCTGTAATATCCTCTATGTTTATGTTGCACCTTGTTCCTATATCTTTATTCTCAAGATTATAGCTGTTAATTTCGTTATTCTCCTCCTCATCATCTTCGAAATTCCCAGCATCGTTCTCGCTATCCTCCACATACTCACCCCTCTCCCTCTCCCTCTCCTCCACTCTGACCATCCTATCCCCAAATCTCTCATCAAAGACTTCCTCAACACCAGAACCCGAAGAATCCAACGCCCCCCCATAAAAACTTTCTCCCAGTTCACCAAACGAACTCCCAATCAAAAATTCCTGTATCTCGCTACCACGAAGATACGTTGAATCCATAATCGAAGAAGGCATTGACAATATGGATGTAGAGAGATTGGAATCAAGATCTTTGGCTTCATGTAGCTTGCGTTTCACACTGCGATTTTCACTGCGATTGTCACTGCGATTGGAGGTATATGCACATGCATGTGAAGATGTACGCGGGAGGTGGATTAAGGCGGTTGAGGAGGTTGAGGGGAAGTTGACATGGGGAGATGGGTTGGGTTGTGCGTGTTGTAATTGTGTATGAGTATAGAGCTGTGATTGTGATTGTGCTTGTAGCGGCTCGGAGCCGACTTTGTAACTGTAATTGTAATTATAATTGTAATTGTAATTGTAATTGAACTGGAAGTCGTCTGATAACTGGTTTGTAGTCGGGGTTGTCGAAGATGTATCTGTAGATATTCGTTCAGATCTACTCGTAGTAGACTTAGACTTATTTTTCTCGACTTCGAATTCCATCTCTTTGTTCTCACTCTCACTCTCATTCTCACTCTCACCCTCACTCTCCAACTCCTCCTCGTCATACCTCGAATCCTCAAGATCGAGCGAAGACTTCGCATATAGTGAATCACTGTCACCATCATCATCATCATCACCACCCCCTTCACAACTTCCCATCTTCTCCCCAGTAACCTCAACCCCACCACCACTTTTCTCCTTCTCCTTCTCCTTCTCCTTCTCCTTCTCCTTCTCCTTTGAATAACATACAGGCCTCATCTCCATATACGCAAAATCCCTCACCAGCACCTCTCTCCCCCTTCCCCTTCCCCTTCCCCTTCCCCTTCCCCTTCCCCTTCCCCTTTCCCTTTCCCCACACGAATAAATACATTCATTAACCGCCTCCTCCACTTCTCTTACTATCCTCGCTCGTCTCTCGCTCTCATTTTCATTTTCATCTTGTGAATCATTATTCGAGCTATCATCCGAGCGATAATTTGAGCTAGGAGTATTGATAACTCCCGATTGCGGATTTTTCAGAGGAGAATTCGATGAATGAGAAGTTGGTGTTTTGGTTTTGGTTTTGGTTTGATGTGTAAGTGCTTTGCTGCTGAGATTATTTTGTTGTTGTTTTTGTGTATGTGTATGAAAAACCGAAGAAGAAACAGGAAGAGGAGAAGTAAAAACCTCCACAATACTCTCCCTCGACCTCGTACGTACCAAACCATTCCCATTCCCATTCCCATTCCAATTCCCAATTTGGTTTCCCTCATCACTTCCATTTCCATTACCATCACAACCATATCGTCCCTCGGTATATCCATCATACCCATCCCCATCCCCATCCTCCTCAATAGCAACATAAACCAGAGGTCTATTCCTATCCCTATTCCCATTTTCCTGACCCGTTCCCACCTCTTCGCATTTAGCTATATTAGTATTAACATACCGGTACGTATTAAGATTATCCAACACATCTCTATATGATTTCTGTATTATTTTCCATGTATTCGGGGGGTGAACATGATTTCCTTGCTTATCCTCATCCTCACCCTCATCCTTATCCCTATTCTTCTTCGTATCCATATCCATATCATCACCATTCACATCAATATCAACACCATTCCCATTCTTCCCCTCTATATACCCCTCTGTACACCCCAAAGGCGAATCCAAACTCAAACTCAAACTCGAAGGTGAAATTCCACACGATTCAGACAGAAGCGACGAATCGGGCCCCACGAACCCCCTGTTAACTCGCGAAAATATGTATTCGGCACAGCGGGTTGAGGGGCCTGAGAGGGGATCTTGTGGATATTGAGAGGATGGGTGTGGAATTTTCTCAGGTAGACCGTTGGGACTAGACGAAGGAGGTATGGGTATGTGGGTTAGTGGGTTTTGTGGATTTGAGGAGTGGAATTTTTTGAGGTTGAGGGGATTGTGGAGGTTGAGGGGGAGGGGGAGGTTGAGATTGGAGAGAAGTTTGCTGTGGGAGGTGCTCCAGAGGGTGCGCATTTTGGTGGTGATGGTTGAGGGAGATATGGAAGATACTGGTATGCGTGGGGATGAAAGCGAAGAGGGAGAAGAGGGGGATGATGGTCTTGTAGGAGTCGTGATGCAGGTTGTTGATGTTGATGTTGATGTTGTGGGTACAGATGAGACGCATTTTTCGGAAAACAAAGACCGCGATGTTGGTAGCGGGGTTTTGGAGTTTGCCATGGTGAATGTTAGAATGGTCTCTCATGCTCGAGGTCTGTCGGTATTATGTTGTATTGTATTATACTGTATCTTCTTTGTCCAGTAGGTAGAAGAAGGTTTTAGATGCAGGTTTGCATGGCGGAATATCTGTATATCTAGAAGTTTCTGTCGATTGGATCGGTGAAAGGTTGTAGATGGTAGTTAACCGTAGACAATGAACATGTATAGCTAACCAGCATGCGTTTCCAAGTCGTATCTCCTGGATTTCTTTTCCTCTTGGTTATTTTTATCGCGTCGTTGGATAGAATGAAACACAGACCCATCATGTACTCGTGGAAATGGATCAAATCGTAAGACCTGGAGAGGTTTGTTTGCTTTTATGGACAAACCGCTGTACGGCTGGCTGTATGATGAATAGAGAGTTCTTATAAACAATTTTATCGCTGAAACGTGCTGTAGGTGGAGAACTGGCGACGGCTGTGAATCAGAAAATCACATACCGTACTTCATACAGAAATGTATCCTTAAAGATGGCCATTCCAACAATTCTGAATACTTATTGAAAGGTGGGGCAGGGCGGTTCTGGCTCGGCTCGCTGCGGCATTACCATGAGATGAAAGTAAAAGAGTGAATGGATGAGAAGAATACATATATCTTCGGACGGAATGTGTGACGTAGTTAGAAAAAACATATCAGAGAAGAACACACGGAATTTAGGATGAATCACTGCCACTTGGCTCGTGTAGGTTATATGAATTAAAGTTTGTTTGTTATATGGAAAGTCTCAAATAGGTAGGACAAACGTGGGACAGGATGTCTTGTAGAGCTGTTTTGGGAATTTGAATATTGACATTGGAGACATTTGTAATGGGAGATCTGTGGTACTTGTTTGTTGTGAAGTAGCTGTTGAAGTTTGGTTCCAAGTCATCGTGGAAGAAGATTATGGGTATTGTCATATTGGTGTATAAAGCCCTTCTCTCCATTTTTAGTACGACATGATGGTAAGTAAGGTTAGGCGAGGAATATAACTCACAAATTTCATATTATCATATCATCATATCTCATCAATCTCATCCCCTTCCGCATTTTCCAGCACATCCACTGACCCTCTCCCAATGTACCAAATGCCCTCGAACACTTCTTACCCACCCAGCATATAGCGTCGCACTCACAACCACAGCACCTAAACTTACAAGCGCTACCCATTCAAACTGTTCTGGCCTTGACCAAATCATCGCCATTACGTTATTGCCCAACTCAAAGAAAGCAACGAGAGAATATTCGCAACCGGTAAATGAGGAGCGATGAGTAGGGGAGACGAGTGTTTGAGTTAGTTGTTGAGTTGTAAGGTCGAAAATCCATAGGCCAAGGCGCGAAAAAGAGAGGGTGGTGAAAAGAAGGAGGGGAAGAAGTATCGAGTTGGTCGATGGGATGATGCGAGTCAGCAGAGTAGGATTGGAAGGAACGGTGGAGGAGAGAGCCCAGAGGATGAGGGTTACAGGTATCTAGGATTGAATGAGTAAATTAGGTTAAAAGAGTGAAGAAATACGCACGAGGTTAATAAGTTGCCATGAAAGGCCCCAAAGACCCAGTCGTTCCAATCCGGTAGTAACTCTAACCGATTCATCGATTTCATCTTCCCCTTGTAACAAAGCTTCATCAGAATCATCTGATCCATGTAGACGGTCATATCGACCATGTCCATGAGCCTTAGATAGATGTCGAACACCAAAAGGAGTTACAACCGTGCTACTGATTTCAACCACACTTCCTGCTGCTCGTGCCAGTGTAATAAGATCTAACGAGAATCCCGCATTCAGTAGGAAAGTAATGAATGTCGCTCCATATGAAAGTGCCGAAAGATGAAGTAAAGATAGAGATAAAGATGGGATCCAGACTTTCGATGTAAAGTAGTTCTTGAAGTCTTTCCCGTACAATCGAAACCCTCGAGCAAGCTTTTTCATCAAACCCCGAACCTCTGCACTCTCCGAAGGTACGTCATCATCTTGAGCATCTTTTTGTGTCTGTAATCGAATATTAGATCTCCAAACCCTCCTCGCACACCACATTTCCACACCCCAACTTGCAGCACTCATACCACCCACAACCATCACCCCAATCCTCATCCCCAGAGCTGAGATCAGAAACGAGATCAATATCGGCGCAAGAAGTTTACAACTCAAATCGATCCTCCTCATTGTGGAGTTCAGATGCGTAAGATCATATTCCTTCCCTTCCGGTGCTGCAGCAGTAACCACCCAATCCCTTTCCATCGATAGCATATTCCCACTAGCGCTTAAGCCTTCCAGAATCCCAAAACCAAGAATTGGCACAAACATGACAATCTTGATAGTATCTCGGAATGCGGCCTCGTCTGTTATTGACTCAAGTAAAGGCACTCTCTTCTTACCACCTCCATTCTCAGATTCAACCACAAAGAACCATAATATAGAAGCGCAGATCACTGCAATCCTATTAACAGTAATCGTAGTCAAAAGCGTCCTCAATCGATCCGGACTCTTATCAACCCATCTCCCAACACTTGAGGAGAAGCAGATTGATGCTAAAGTCCTCACGATACCTCTATTCAAACCCTCCCAAATCAGCAGTGTTCATCACGTGATACAACACCCTCTGTCTTTCTCCATACTCGTACCCCAATCGTACAGACAAGAGGAAAGAAACGTACCGGACAGAAGCAGCAACCAGTGTATCTGGCCACGCATTCGCCGTAAAGATAATCTATTATAAAACGCATCAGCATTTCCACCTTTCATCTTTACTCAGCTCCACTCCGCTCCGCCCAACATCTCATAATTGATAACTCATAACTCACAGCAGCAAATTCATAACTCCTCCCATTCCACGTTGATAAGAAATGACTCAGATAGAGATTCCAAGCTTGTGATTTATCCAATTCCAGTTCCATCTCCATCTCCATATTCGTATCCATATCCATTTCCAGATTCATCTCCGTATGCGATCGCTCAGCCTCAATCGACATCAAAGCGACCTCTTCCTCTTCCTCGTCAACCTCGTTATCCGAACCATCCGAGTCGAACTCATTTTGAACCCCTCCAGTTCCATTTCCATCTTCGTTTCCATCTCCATCTCCATTTCCGTTTCCATTTCCATCTCCATTTTCAGCCTCGGCATCAGCATCGACCCTAGAATGCCCCGAATAAAACTCAGATTCCATTTCCATTTCCATTTCCATCTCTAGATTCTCCAGCGACTCAGCCTCAAAATCCAATATCAAATTTTCTTCTTCGGAACCTTGATCCGAGATCCCTACTAATAAATTATGTTTCCTTCCTTTTCCGTTCCGTTCCCTATTTCTATCTTTATCTCTATTCATATCAATATTCATCCCTTTCTCTCTCTCTCTCATACACAATCTCAATCCCAATCACCAGAACAAATTACCCTCCCACCCCTCTATTAATAAAGTACCTAGTAATTTCCGTTTTCAATACTCGTATGCATCTATTCAGTATTCAATATTCATAAACAACCCCCTCCTTTCATAAATGTTTTTCAAACAAAAACCATGTATGAAACTTTCTATATTAATAACATTCTTTGATCCCTGCAAATGTCGGTACAATGTGGCGGCCGCGGCTCTAGCGGATACAGTACTGGTATATACCTCATCCGATGAATTAAGTTAAATATGCATATCTAACTGTATCTATGTTATTGAATATTTTCAGAAATAAAAATAAAAATAAAAATAAACATATAGGAGTGAGTGGGATGAGTGGGATGAATGGGATGGATACACTCTGTTTATTAGAGGGTTAATGGTTGAGAGTAGGTAAAGTGATGATATTGTAAAAATGTAGAGAATTTGTACCAGTCAATCAATATGAAAATAGATGATTTTTGGGGAAATGCTTGTATTGAATTACAATGACAATAGAAATATTTCCTCCAAGAAAAAAGTGTCTCCACTGATAATGTTGTGTTGATTGTATTGTATTGCGTTGCATTGCATAAAAAGAAAATAGAATCATCCATTCCATCAATCATGGAAGCCAACGCCCCTCTCCATCCAAATTCAAATCCATGTATCCAAGAAGAATAAAGTGCATAATCCAAAACCTTAACCCACCCACCCATATTCAGTCATAACGCCATAGAGGAATGAAATTGAAGACCTCTTTCACAATCCCACCAAGTTCAATCGTACCCAACCCCCCTTCATTTCATCCATCCAGACATCAACGAGACATCTGACTCCTTCCCTTCCCTATACACCCCCTAACCCTATTTCTAACCCCCTCTCCCAGGCACCTACCTCTCTCTAAAATCTCCCCAATCTCTCCTCCATACCCCCCCAATAAACAATAGGCCTGGGCTCCATGATCTCCAAGCCACTCCCAAAGCTCTTCCGTTCTTCCTCAAGATCAACCATGGAAGGTTGGCGATGTATGATGGCATTGATGGTATTGACAGGACTGGATGCGCGGGAGACGTAAGATTCTCTGCCTGTGGAATTGGAGTGGACGGAGCTATTGGAGGGAGAGGCGGAGCGACGGAAGGAACCGCGGATGCTGCTGAAGGAGAATGAACGCATGGTTGATTGTTGATGGGGTGATGAGGTTGGTGGTGAGGTAAGTTTGGTGGTGAGACTGAAGATTGTTGGTTTGTTTGTGTAAATTAAAGATTGAATGGATGATTGAAGATTCGATTCAGAATAGATGAATGATGAAGTTGTAGAAATCTAGAAAGATCCTAATAACGATAGTTGATAGTTGATGATTGATAGTTGATGCAGTAATTGCAGTAATATATCTTCGGCACAGCCTTAAAGATATCTTAAATTATAGTTTGTAAAGATTTGCAACGAGTGACGAGTCGGGAGTGAAAGTGGAACGTGCAAAAGATCGAGACCCTCTACTAAGAAGTTTGAAGAATGATGCAAAGACAAAAAAGGACAACGACGACGTGGAACAGCAGAAGGTCCAGTTCTTAAATGGAATCGTGTCTCTGATACACGCATACGAAGTATCAAATGCGTGCATAACATAACCCACTGTGGAAAGGAAGTCCCGATATTGAATGCCAATGCTGCTAATGGAAGAGGGGATCAAGGACAGATTTGAACTTCTCTCCACACAACTCAACTACTGTGGGCAAGAAACTCGGAACCCTGGAATGACCTTGTAGAGCCTTGTCTTTCTTTTCCCTTGTCTTGCTTGCTTGGTGTTTGGAAAGATCTAGAAATAGATTGAATACAAAGTATTAGATATTTCCGAGAACGAAGAGGGGCAAGCAAATGCAGTTTCAATCGCAAGGGAGTGAAAAAATTGGATACCAAAAATGCAAAAGAGAAACAAGGGTTTGTTTGTAAGGGTTTTTGTGCAATGCAGTCTGAGATGAATAAATTGTAACACCATCAACCAATAATGGAGATTAGATACCAGATCCAGATCCAGATACAATATGAAAAGTCCAAGTCCAAGTCCAAGTACATTTGTTCATTGTGTCAAATATCTGTGGCTGTGGTTGTGGTTGTTTCTTCAAAGACAGATCCGAAATCGTGTTACAGAGAATGTCTGAAGAGGTCAAACTTGGAAGACCGCACTTCTCTTTTCGTCTGGGTAGGTTGATCCAGTAATCCTGTACCTGCAGAAGGATTGATGATATTCTTGATAAGATATCATCCCTCGAGTAATTCTCTTAATCTTCTGTAAGGTACCGGCAAATCAATGTTAATGAAGCAGTTGAAACTTGAGAGGTGAATCCCCTACATACGCTTTGATGACAATAAGTTCTTACGAAACCATTCGCCACCGGCAGACAAGCTTGATATGGAACGGATAATTACTAGATAGGTAGATAGGTAGGTAGACTAGATCTCAAACCTCTTCAATAAATTACAATATTATCGAATTCCATAAAATATCGTATCAATCAATATCAATATCAATATCAATATCAATATCAAAGATCGATCTTGAAGACCTGAATTTCGACCCTTTTTTTCGTTTATATAGCGGTACTTCGAATATAAGTGGCACTTTATCCTATACATAACCAATCTACAAACAACACATTTTTGTATTTTACATTTTAACTTTTATATTTCTCCATAACAATACCTTTACGAGTATAATAAAGTACCTAAATGCAATGCAAAAACACCTCATTGATGTTTTCCACTTTCGTTAATTATCACAATAACTCGATGAAGAAGGTAAAACACTCTCTCCCTTTCTCCTTCAAACTCACATCCTTTCCTTAAATCCTCACATCACATCCTCACATCAATCCAATCTGATTCAATTCACAAACTCACTCATACCTACTCCTTACCCTTCTTTCTGCCCCTCGCCCTCACTCTCCCTCACTAATACTGTAGGTCTAACACCCGTTGAACCATTGATCGACGGACATATCAGACATATCATCAGCACAGTCTCCCCTTTCCGTCATCATCCTCATTATCGCAAAAAATGAAGATCCCCCTCCCTCTCCTGTCACACCCCTCCTTCTCTTCAAGTCCCTTCCCTCCCAAGATACCAATCAGCATGCATGCATACAGTTCAGATCTCCATCTCCAACCGACCGTCCAGCGACCTCCTGACCTCCCGCTCCGACCAAACCCTACCGCATATTGCAGGGATAAATGATATATTTCCTAATAATGAAACTCAGGCACAATTCTACTTCTACCTGGGTTGGTAACCGGTATTCATAGATCCTTTTTGGGTATGAGACCGACCACCTACTATTGCGCAACCCCTTCATCCACCTTACAAGTGTACCCAGCGTACAATACAATACCTATACCACTTCACAATTTTACATTCACAATACCCCTTCACAAAATCCCCCTCCTTAATCAACTTATCTTCTCTATCTTTTCTATCTATCCTATTCCCAACTGTCTAACCACAACCCCACAACCACAACTACAATCACAACCATAAACCCATCCATAAACCCATCCAAGTCCCAACTCCCAACTTCCCAAAAGATCTCCTTCTCTCCATAATTCATCAATTCATAATTCACAATCCCACATAATTCACACACCCACTATACATGAAACGCCCTCTCCTCCAAATCCTCCAATCCCTCCAAACCTCCAAACCTCGTACCAAGAATATTCATACAACATGCATGTTTGATCTCCCTCTTCCCTCTTCCCTCCCTTCATCCCTGTCACCCTTGAATCATACATACCCTTTAACCAACCAGCCTAAATCCCTGATTCACAATCACGTAATCCTCGCATCGCAAAGAAAACACGAAAAAACCCAAAACCATTTCAAAACATTTACTCTACTATTCTGTGATTTGTGATCTGTGCTCGGTTGGATATTAAACGTATCTAATTTTTGATGTTTTATTTTACATTTTACATCTTACATCTTGTATCTTGTATCTTGCATCTTAAATCTTAATTATATCTTGTATCGTATATCTAATATCTAATATCTATCTAACAACTAACAACTAACAACTAATTAACATCTAACATCCAACATCTAACATCAGCATTCTATGAATCACCTACCTGTTCACCCTCACCCTCACTCTCACCTTCTCATCCTCATCCTCATCCTCATCCTCATCCTCATCCTCATCCTCTATCTAATCCCTTTTCCTCTCTTAACATACAACATACAACATACAACATACACTCGTAATTCCACCAACCGACCCACCTACCCACTCACTCACTCACTCACTCACTAACCAATCAATCAATCAATCAATCAACTTACACAAATAACTACTCATACACGAATTTCCAAATTTCCACCAAAAAAGTAAAATATATCACCAAAAAAATACAATCAATCAATATAAACATATCAAAACACAGCATCTATCTGTATCTGCATTCTCATTCTCCTCTTATTCCCCCCATACCCTACATATATAGATAATCTACCATACACCCACCGTACACCCACCGTACTATACTATACTATACTATACTATATACCAAAACCCCACCATCTCTCCTCTCTCCTCTCTCTCATATCCCATCCCCATTCCCATCCCATCTATCAACACAACACACACAACAGACCACCACACCCCACCCCACCACAACCTAAAACCCAAGCAAAGCAAAACAAACGCCCAAGGCTATGCAGTTTGCAAACCCCCTCTCAAGTCTAGTTAGTCTGCCACCCAGCATTTCCATTTCCATTTCCATTTCCATTTCCATTTCCATTTTCATTTTCATTTTCATTTTCCATCTACTCCCATCCACCGCTTATCTACCCATCCATCCCTACAATGCACAGAATGAATACAAGCTCTCCTCTCGGTTAAAAGAAAAAAGAAAAGAAAAGAAAAAGGTGTGTTGCAAAACTGCCAAAATTGATAAAATAGGAAATATGTAAACATATAAACATCTCCTCATCCCTCCCATTATAAACAAGTGACCCGATCAAAGAAAGAGAAAAAGAGAAAGAAAATAATTGCCCTCCCAATAAACTCCTCACGGACACCACCCCTCCCCTCCCTCTCCGAGCCTTTCCCCCCAGTACCCACCCTACTGCCTGGTAGGTAGGTAGTTCCCATCATCCAATTATGCGTCCGTCCCCCATAGTTTTCGAATCCAATTCCATTTCCAATTCCAGTATTGTACTCCTCTTTCTTCTTTATTCTATCGAACCTCAAGCATGAAAGAGAACTCTTAAAGTATTACGCACAGCGCGACATCCATCACAGTAATTTCCCATCACCCTCCCCACTATTACTAGGTCTTCTCATTGTAAAACTCCTCCTAATACTCTCTCCCCACGCGGATTTATCCAATACCTCGAGTACATTCTCCGCACTGACCGCGCTCCCCCTCCGACTACTCGCCACACTGCTCATCCCACTTGCACCACTTACGCCTTCTCCTAATCCCACACTCTCAAATGAAAATGCCGATCCATGAGCTGCATGAGCTTTAAGAGGGCTAAGCGTTGGGCTCACTGCCGACGACATTGATGGGAATGCCGTATTAATTGATGTGTCTGTGCCGCGACGTTGTCTTAGTGGTGCACCGTCGAGTCCATGTGTGATGAAAGAGTTTCGAGAAGCTGTGATGTCTGTTGGGGATAAGAGGGCACCGCTGCTTGATGTGGATGGTTTGTGTTTCTTGGTGGATGTTTCTTCGTCGTCGACGTAAACTTCTGGTCCTAATTGTGGGATATCTGTCATGCGGCCAGACTTCTTCCTTTCCATGTGCTTTCTGAATCTTCTTGACCAGTACCTGTATATATGTCAGTAGATTACACCAATGGGAGCATGATAAACTTACATGGTATCGAAAAATCCAACTACAATTCTCCTTCGAACTTCTTCTTCGACTCTCTGTAGCCGTGCACGACGACGTAAGAATTCCTCAAGTCTACCAATTGTTAGTTACACAGTTGTGAATATCACTCAGATGACTTACTTCAAGCTCTTATTATCACTAATGACATTGTAATGAGCCAAAACCATCAAAACAGTCGTAAAAGAAATGCCACGATCAGGGTCCGCTGATACTAATACCTCTTCGTAGAAGAGATTAAATCGAGCTCTATCTCGTCGCACTCGGCCACCATCGATTTGAGCAATCCTTGCATTTAACGCCTTCAGATCAATACCACTGGAAGAACTAGGGCTTGAAATAGAATTCATCCTGCCATTGTCCGGTTGTGTTTGTATATCCTCGAGAATTCTGCGAACCGAATCTTCATGTGAATAGACGCGCATCTCGAAAACACCAGAGAGCTCTCCCAACAGCCTCGGGAAGTGATCTCTTTCGATGAAGCCCGTGCCGTCCGGATCTAAAATAGCCCAAGCCTCCTTGAAGCGTCTAATCTCGTCACGACTGACTTTAGATAAGCCATTGGATCGTTGAAAGACATAACTGAAACTCTCGTAGATGAGTGACACAAACAAACTAGTGAAGATATACATGCTCACGATGTTCCACGAAATGAACAATATTCGAGCCCATGTGGGACTTCCACAGTCACTGTCGTAGAAGTTGTCGCCAAGGGTGCAAAATGGAGGCGATATCGTCGCATAATCTTCCATGATTTCATTCCAACCCTCTCCACAAGACATTCGAAATAGCATCATAAGCGTTTTTGGTACAGTTCGCATATTGAGATTGTCGGTCTCCTGCGACCCAAAACGAGTGAGCCCGAATGTCTGAGTCATAGCGATGGCAAAAACCATAAACAGGACGAACCAAGTTGCTAACAAGTTACCAATGGCTGTCAAACTGGCAGCTGCGGTTTTGAACAGCTGATCTAGAGCATCATTTCGAGGAATTAAAAGTAGAACAATAGCAACAAGGAATAATTTGTGTAGCTGGATAAAGACCTGAGAGTTGAAGTTGGTGAGAAGGAGTAAAGTGGTGATTAATGTCCCGGTTACCGCGAAAATTGAGAACACATCCCAAGAACTTCGTCGAAATCGAGGCCAGGTCAGGCCAATTATACGGACGACAACGTTGATTGAATAGAACACTGTGAAAGCCAGAAATATATAATCTCTGGTTCTATCCCACCAATCCGGCTCGGGGTAGAATTCCACCAACAACAGGATGAGGTGGCAGACAAGAGTTAACGTCATAGCCGAATGCCACCTTCCATGCTTTCGAGTGGCTCTTTTGTAACACCAGTCTTTCCACCAGCGTGGGTCTTTGGTGGATGGACGCTTCGATGGAGAAACTTGCCTTAAAAGTTTGCGCAGCTCCACCCACGATCTTTGGTCAGAGGTCAAGAATGCGATCCCGGTTTGTTCAGTGTAATTTCGCATAAACACAGAGATAAATAAAGTAAGGATGAAGACCGTAGCAAGAAGGTTGAAAATGACGAAAAACACTGCATTGAACTCGGCAGAGGTGGGATTGCCCGGGTTAAGACCACGGCCGGTGATGGACATTGATTCGAACATGACGTCAACCCAACCTTCTTGGGATACGATTTGAAAAAGGATAAATAGGGAACCGCCGAAACTATCAAAATCGTACCAGGGATTTCCGACTTGTCTAGGCGACACGATGTTCCAATCACTACTGAACGGTGCACTGGAATACTCGCCGGAACAGTCAGTGAGATTATTGATGTCACCGTCGTTGCATGTCTCAAGCTGGCCGTTGAAAAGGTTTACGCCGTATATTGCAAAAGGGATCAAGAGAGACATGGAAACGAAAGCGGCCTATTGACATGTTAGCACAGATTGGGGGAATACGGCACAGGATTTCTTACCGAGAGAACTTTGAAACCACCGACAAGAATCACAGAGTGAAATGTGTTTCTAGCACTGTCACTGACGTTGAGCAATCGAAGAGCCCGCAAGGCTTTGAAAGCTCCGACTGCTCGTGCAATCGCCCCATCGTCCATTAATGAGGTAATGACGTTGATCCATAAGGTTACAAGCACTAGACCGTCTATGAAACCCCAAGTACTTCTATAGTACGCGTTCGGCGTCCAAAAAAATCCGTCTGCAATGACCTTTATAAGAGCCTCGACGGTGAAAATGATCCCGAATACAAAATCACAAAAGACGAACCAATTGTTTCCAGTCGATTTGCCAGGATTGGCTATGAAGTATTCTCTTTGGTACAGAGGCGTTGTTATACAGGCCAACAACACCATTGCGACAATGCATGCATATAAGAATGCCGAAACGCTATACCAAATTGTCAAATCAGGCTCAACGCCGTCAAAACGTTCACTCCCGCGTCCAGGTCCCACACATTTCTGGCAAAGCCTTCTAATAGGGTTATTGGGGTTGAAAAAGAATAACGCGTTGTTGTAAGACGGGTGTTTTGCCAAGTATTCACGTTGTGCTTTCTTGCGTTGCGATGAGGCTGAGACAGCCTCTTTTGCCATTGCCCTGGTGCCTTTGGAGTCATCAGACTTGAGGGAGAATGATATATTGGAATAGAACGGATTCGGTTCTCTGTTCGCAACTCCAGACATGAAATTGCCCCAGATAGAGGATAAGAATCCCGGCTTCACACCGGCTGCACCGACAGCTGCATTTTCTGCATTGTTTTCGTGTTGTCCGGGGACAATTTCGTCATCGAGGAAGTCTTTGACGACTGCATCTTTCAATAACATCTCCATTGTTGCTGGTCCATAATCAAGAGGATCCTTTTTCGCCTTGGAGCGACCAAAGCGAAGGATGGACGACAATGCGAGGTTGCTAGAAGAGGTATCAACCTCTTTCCTGGTCAGGAAAGCCTTAACTTGTTGCATGCGCTTCTCATCCTCTGAAACATCGAAATTCTCTTGAATGACTGCTATGAACATATTCACCAGAATGAAGTTGGCGAGAATAAACCATCCAATGAAGAACGTTGCTCCGATCCAGCCAGTTTTGCGCGTCTTTTCTATGCCAGTAACATTATAAAGAAGCGTGGTCCAATTTTCGCTCGATAGAATCTGATACAACCCCAAGAATGAATTGAAAATTGTGGAGAAATTTACTTGGATATATTCACCCGAGTCATCATATTCCGGGATCTCACCGCGGAACAACTGGACAGCGAATATCGCAACCAAAAAAGTTATAAGGAACACGAAGAGAACAAGATTCCCAATACCACTTGCATTTCCCAATACCAACATAATCAAGGATCTCGTGATGTCGATGCCCATGACAACCCGATATATTCTGAGAATTTGGAATGCGGTAAGCCAAGCATAAGGCTGGCCAGAGTTTCGAATGGGTGGCAGTAAAATTACGGTAGTAATAATCGCAAGTCCCAAGTCAAATAGGTTTTTTTTGTGTTTGTGAAAGTCTCGCCAATCGGAGCCAAATCGCAAACCGATGTCAATTAGCAACAGAAATGTTACCACGATCTCCGAAAAATCGATGAGTCTTGCACGAGATTCTGACATATCAGAACTCCGGAAAGCTTGGATCACGAGGTCGTAGACAATAATCAAAATCCAAAGCCAATAGGTCTTCTGGTACATCTGCTTCAATTTACTCACCTGTCGGGGCATGTCCGCATTTGGATCGGGATGATCATCATCAGCTTGGGCAGCGAACGCACTCGTTTTTCCCTCTCCTCTAATGACCTGAAATGATGAAGTAATGACAGCTATCATCAAGTTCATAAGCCAGAGCATCATGATGACAATTCCGCCTGCAAAAAATATTGCGGCAGCGAGGTAGTCGGAGTCTGTGGTATAGTACATGAGGTCGGTAAACGTATTGCCCGTCATAATAACGAATACAAGTTCCAAAGACTGTCCTATGTTGTCAAAGGTAATTGTACCGTTGAATGGAAGTAATTCGGGAGTGAGTTGAACACAATAAGATCCCTCGGGGCACAAGTAACCTTTAGACGACGCAGCACCAAATATCAGAGGATAGAGAGGATTGGGCCCATCGGACCTCATCCAGGGGTCGTGAGACGAATTGTCCTTATTAAACTGACCTCCGCAATATTGGTTATTGTTTACGAACGCTGTATTCTGATCATTTTGTATGTCATCGGGATCAATCCATACGCACTGACGATCGAGACTGCCCTTGAAACTTTGTATACCGATTATAGCAAATAGCAGCCAGAAAAAGCCGATTAGGAAAGACACATTGAGTAGCAACGGAGTGGCTTTTTTCAGACTTCGAAGAATTATCTAATTACATAGTCAGAAACGCACATGAAAACGAAAATAATGCATGACTTACAGCAGTACCATTTGTAAGAGCAAGCAAGCGAAGAATACGTGAACAACTCAACATGCGGAAGATGTAGAGATGAT
The DNA here is from genome assembly GCA_000503235.1 of Sclerotinia borealis F-4128. NCBI lineage: Eukaryota > Fungi > Ascomycota > Leotiomycetes > Helotiales > Sclerotiniaceae > Sclerotinia > Sclerotinia borealis. The sequence goes on along the minus strand of KI628648.1, from coordinate 30,463 downwards.
CGCCATCTTCCACCCCAACTATGCTGAGGACAAATGCTGCCCAATACGATACAACCGCTACGAAATCGAGTCGGTTAAAAGAATGTCTGAGGAACGCTCTCCTAGCTAGTTGCAGTCGTTGAGCTTGCTCGACAGTGCTGGTCATTGCTTGCATCTGGGCGAAGGTATTGACAATAGGTCTTTGTGTATTAGTAGTTTCCTCAGAAGATGATGTTTGTGCTCTTCTGACAGACGATTTTCGCTGAGGTGCGAATATGGATCGATACTTATCCACAATTGCCGCTTTAGCTCCACGTTGGCGGTCTATTGTGCTGTATTCGGCTGCATTAGAGATGAAACCGGATACAATAATACGTGCTATGACTTCCAGGGTGAAGACTATGAAAAGACCCAACAAAGCATAGTCGACAAAAGAACCTCCCCATTCAGCGTGCCGGGGATGAGTATATACAGAAGGGGCCGCATCCACCGCAAGAAGAACTGTTTGTACGACGATTAAAATTAGAATCGCAGGTTCAGTAATTGGATAAACCAAAAGATCACAAAGTTTTAATCGAATCTTGTTAGTCGGCGAAAATATGCCCAGTGTATTTCCTCTGAGCGGGTTGGGAGCATCTTGTGATTGCCATTGATCTGTTCCGGATCCATCCAAGGTCCTTGGCGGAGGTTTTTCAAATGGGTGAAACGTGGTGTTCGGCCGGTAGGCTGTATCTTGAACATCTGGTTCGTATGATCTCCTTGAAGGCATGATTGGCTCCTCGACATTATGTGCCTGCCTCCTAGCACTTTCCTCGATAACTTCAGATTCCCCGCTAAGATTGACAACACGCTGTGACATAGCCCTCACCATCGACCCGGCTCTGGATAATGCCCCAATGGTGGATGGAGATCTGGATCTGCGCCCAGATGGAGACAGGTTAGCTCCATAATTCTGCGATCCCGACCTTGTGCCAAACGATGAGAGGCCTGCTTCCGCATTAGGAAGATCATCTCCTAGCCTAGACCCTCTGTAATTTGATCCTGGCGAGTTGAAGCTGATAGATTGAAAGCTTGATCTATCGTGTCGCTGGCCATCTGGAGTCGTAGGTTGTACCCCGCTCATCGGTTGGAGATGATTCGAATCGGTCAAGGGTATTCGGTCAGAATCGGAGGGAAAATAGGAGTTATCGTTATCCCCCGTATCTCCATAAGAATGCGCATAAGGTGTAAGAGAGTGCTCGGATCCAAAAGACATAGACCTCTCTCTAGGAGCATGAGATAAGTTGATGTCCGGTACATTCAGACCAGCAAATCCCATGGCGGCTTGAAAATCTGCGGGATTTCCCACAGGTGATGTAGGTGTTTCTGATTCGTCTTCGTGGCCCCCCTCAATAGATGATTGTAGTGCCAGAGGCACCGAGCCACCTGTTCGATTTGATCTCCCTGCTGGAAGAGGAGAGAAGTCCCCTAACCTTTCGTATCCAGTACCGGAATTTATACTACCCATCGGACGAAGCCCTCCGCCTGCCAAGAGACTCCTCCCTCGTGTGTGCCGCCGCTCTCCATCTCCTACATCTGCAGAATCGGGTGGCCGTGTTAAATCTCGTAAAGGTATCGATTGAGGAGGACTCGATGAATTATTAGAACCGTGGGTATCGTTGGGAGACATTATGCCCAATTCCAGCCCTCAGAAAGCCAGCCAATTTATCCACTACCTTTTAATGTCTGCCGTCGCAAAAATAAAAGATAATCGCAACCGGTGCTGATTCGCAAGATGTCCCTAGGGACCAACGCGTGGAAGCGGATCGTACTAATCTTTAAGTCATTAACATCATCGCTAGGACTGTGTAGCTTTCGTCAATTCGTTTGGTATCTGGATAATCTTGAATCCTGTGTTTTTTTTTGGTTATGTTGTTGTTTTTTGTTCTGTTTTATTTTATTTTATTTTCTTGGACGTCAAGGCTTGCTTGCTTATGGTTGACTTTATGAAATGGCTTTCTGTAACCAATTCCTTACACGAGCCTGCACTTATGCTACAAACAGTAAGGTTCAAGTGCGACAGGGGTATGTATGCTATTTTGAGACAGGGCTATTGTGGCTGAGAAAGGTATGGGGCTGAGAGGCGGGGCGGGGGGAAGGTATGAATTACTCGTAGTAGAGCACAGATTCACACTCGTATTACAATTATAAAGGGATCATTTGAAAATGATTTAAAAAGGAGGTCAATTTGCTATTTAATATACCGGTATTGACTGTACGGACGGGTATGAGTAATATTATATCGGACTGTAGACAAACTATGATCCTAGGTAAGATCTTACATTTTGAAACTTATAAGGTAATGAGTACACAGACTTCTCCGATGATGTATATCGAATACTGAGAGTTTGAAGGGGGATGAGAAGGGAAAAGGGAATGGATGGTAAGGGAAGGAATAGGAGGTATATATGTAACTCGAGTAAGTATGTTTCTTTCTTGTTTGGATTTGGAAACAGCATCAGCCACACAGTTTGTACCTAAAAATCAGTCTTTCAGCCTTATATTACCCCATATTTCACACATTAGAAAATCAGGTGAGACTCATTTTCACAATTTGTGAAAGGGATAAAAGTTACTCGAGTACGTACATTGAGCTTTCATTCCTCCTTCACTCATAGAGATATATACAAAGCGAGATCTTATCGGATAGTCGGATAGGTTCAAACTCAAACTACAGTTGGCGAAATGTACATTTACCCATAAGTGCATAAGCCGGCTACCGGCAGCTGATCGTTGATCTAAGGAGATATTCCTAGCGGGTAGGACTGAGTCCGTGAAAGAGCTCAAAGATAATTTGCTTCGTAGAGAGGTATTCGGGGATATAATTCTTCGTGGAAGGCACACTGTATACCTAACGATTTATGAGTAAATGGCAATAGTCCGCCCCCACGGCAGTGGCCCCCGGAGGGCCAGCGGAGCGTCATTTCATCAAGTAAGAATGAGGCGAATAGGTGTTTATTGATCTTATAGATGGGCAAGTTTCTAAACTGTATTTACTCGCTGCGTTCGAACCTTGCATTGGCGGAGTATTAGGATTGAGTTTGTTGTGGTTAACATTGTTCGTAACCTTTATAGTGGCAGAATTGTACGTAGGCGGTGAGTTACAAATTTTAACTACTCCAGTACAACTATCAATCATCATGCCCAAGCGACACAGTACCATTCAAATTCGCTGTTTATTATATCGCCATTCATTCTGTAGCCAATTCCCCATGTCAATCATCCCAAGTCACTGATTTTGCGACTAAGAATTCCTCCATCCCGAGGACGGTATTGAATCTACCCCAACCACTCTTCTTCACGCCTCCCATTGGCAAAGCAGGCTCGTCTCTAACACTCATACTATTGATATGAACAGCACTAGAGTAATAAGTCATTAGCAATGATCACACACACGCTTGGTCTTCTCGGATTCAACGCACCCAGACTCCAATTGCTTTGCAATGGCGAACCCTTTCCGCAGATCTTGGGTGAATACAGCTGCTGATAGCCCATACTCAGTATCATTTGCCATTGCTATAGCTTCTTCATCAGATTTGACAATTCTGTATGCTGCAACAGGCCCGAAATTTTCATCTCGCCACAAAGGCATATCCTCTTTCACATCTCCAATGATCATAGGTATGAAGGTAATAGGAGAATTTTCATCTGTTTCTTTTCGCTGCATGTGTTCAAAACCGCCAAGAAGGCTGGAGGCTCCTTCGGATATAGCGTCTGAGACTACCTCTTGCAGTCGAGATTTCGCGGCAGCGTTAACGACATGTGGTGGAGCAGGTGTCGACGAAGCAATATCCAAAAAAGTTGCTTTCAAAACCTCCAAGAACCTTTCTGCTATATCGGCATGGATTATTATGCGATCTGTTGACATGCATATCTGACCAGAATGCAAAATACCCCCGATAATACATTCTGTGGCGGCTTTTTGCAAGTCAGCATCGGCGCATACGATCGCACTATTCTTTCCTCCAAGTTCCATCAAACAAGGTTTGAGATTCTCTCCGCAAGTACGAGCGATCCTGCTGCCTACTTCTGTACTTCCTGTGAAATTGACCTTTCTAACCGCCGGGTGTCTTATTATGGCGTTTGTGACCACTGCACCGTCGGTCGGTTTGAGATAAATAATATTCAGAACGCCTGCTGGTAGTCCCGCATCGTGGAATACTTTTCCTAGTGCCCAATAGCACTTTGGTGTCAATTCAGAGCCTTTGAGCACTGTTGTATTTCCAGTCGCAATAGCGGTAGCTGCGGCGCGCATACCTAGTACAAACGGGGCATTGCTGTTACCTCGAATTAATTTGGGGAATGGAAATGGCAATGGCAATGGGCTACAAAAACTTACAAAGGTCCAATTCCTAATATCACCCCATATGGTTCTTTCCAGATCATGGCGCTTTGCCCTTCACCTGCAACTGTAGGAACACTACCAGTCACCAAGGGGATGTGACTTGCAATATCTCGTAGGAATGCCACGCCAGTAGGAAGAATCCAGTCATGTACCGGTCCTACAGCTCCCCCCATTTCCGTTTGCATAATATTTCCATATTCTGGCATCCGACTCTCCAAGAGATCCGCAGCCTTGAAAAGTATTTTTTGCTTCACCAGCGGTTTAACTTTGGACCAGGAAGGAAATGCTTTCTTCGCCACTTCGACGGCTCGAATTGCATCTTCAGAACTCGCGGATGCCGCTTTCCAGCAGACTTTGCCAGATGTTGCGCTCACGACGTCAAATGTGCCACTTCCATTCTCTTCTTCTCCATCGATGATCAAGGGAATCACGAGCTCGGGGTCGGATGCTGCCATATTGCGTCTAAGTCTGCTGATCAGAGGTTTTCTTGAGAATTGGAGTATTCTTATTGAAAGTACTTTAATAACCCACGGATCAAGAACCACTGTTACACTTGGTAAGTGGGGTTCCTGCGACATTGTGGCTCATCAGTTGGTACTCACATATGCATATATGGGCCAGGGCAGCACCTATTGATTGATTTGGATTACTAAACTCTTATCCAAAATAGCAGTCTCTCTATTCTATCTACCCAGAGGTTACATTTCTTATAAGAGATCTCAAGTTTGGCTTTCCAAAAAAATATTCGAAAATTTCAAAACGTTTTACATTTTGTGCCAAGCAATGCCAAGAGATCAGTGTAAGAATCCCTGTCCTCAAGTAAAATCCAAAAACCATATATCTTGTAGGAAACACCTCTCTTAAGAGAAGAGGCATGTGTACCTACCTCAAGGGTGCTGGTTGGCTCCTGTATTCGGATGATAACGTATAAGGTTACACCATAATATGTTGCTCTGTATTTTGCATGGGTGAGATGCAAAGTATTCTCACAAGGTTTGGCATATGTCACCATAGGCATCCGATTAGACGCATTTGTTCACTTCAAGGTATCTTTTCTTCACTCAAAATGACGGTTATCAAGGACGGGTAACGAGAAGTGCTACTCTCTCCTGTGATTACGAACCGGCTACTGAGATTTCGGAAGACGGCTACCAATATTCCTGGTATTTAGTGACAAGTGTTCCTGAATAATTGGACTCGAACTGAGAAATCAATGGCTATTTTGGTTTATGGAATCTTCATGCATACTTATTTATTTTCCATTACATTCGTAAACGAATGTGGGAATTATGTTTGTTTGAGAGAACATCTTCATCAGTCATACACTGCATTCAATCTCTTCCCGCATTTCCGCATCCAGAGCCCTATCATATCACATATACTAGCACAAATACCAAAGTCCTACAATATGGCCTCATCCTCTCACACCTACCATCACCCTCCCCGCCTCTCCCTCAAGCAATCCCCTCACCCGTACCATTAGCCCACTTCTCCGCCCACCCCTTCACATCCTCAAAACTCCTACACACCCTCTCGCTCCCCCACCCCGTCGTATCATCCGTCACCGGATCCACATATTCCAAATTAGTATCCGCGGCACACATGATTGCGCGTCGCAGGTAGTCGAAACAGTGCTTTTGATGCGCCGTCTCAATATGTGTGTGGGCGGATTTTTGCTCCAGATATGGGTCTGGGGGAGCTCCCGCCGCCCGCGCAATTTGGTAGTGGAGGTCGTAGTAAGAGGTGCGGAGACCGTGCTGGAGGGATGTTAGTTTTGATGGGTTGATAGCGGGGGTGGGAAGAAAAGAAGGAAAGAAGAGGGAAAGTACCAAACAGTGCAGTTGATGGAATACAGAGACACTTTTGACAATGGGTGCTATTTCGGGTCGGTAGATGAATCCTCTACCCACTGTAACTTCGTCAGTTTGAATGTAACAAGAATGGGACGTCGATGCTACTAACCCGGCATGAGAGATCCCCACGCTTCTTCCGACTCCGGCGTCGGTTTCATCGAGAATGTGGTATTAGGATACCAAGTTTCTTTCGTTGATCCAGGGGGTACTGTGGCATATATACTCATCAGTCAATATTCAATATACTCATCCCATTTCCTTCATATCAACCCATCACCAGGATAATACCAATAAACGTCTCATCCCGTCCCATCCCATCTCCATCTCCCCCTCTCCCCCTTCCCCCCAAAAATCCACCCTTAAATATAAAAACATAACAAACTCACCCAACAATCCCAACCTCCTCTCCAACCTCGGATACCTCCGTCCAGCACCCACCCCCACCCCAAAAAACAACAGAGAGAAAACCACAATCACAAGTATCTGTACCCATCCTAGATTGCGCAAGGGCTTCCTACTCGTTTCTCTCGTTATTATCGGATGATGTTCATTTCCATTTCCATTTCCATTTCCATCTTCATGTTCATGTTCATTTTCATCACGAGGACGCATATGCGTATGCGTATGGGCACCATGTATATCAACCTCCTCTTTCCCCCCGCGCAATTCCTCGTAGCCAGAACCGGAAGCGGAGAGTCTGCGTGGCATGTTGGATTTGGATTAGATTGATTGCACAGAGCAGATGGGTAGTTGGGTGTATATATAAAAGAGCGTTCGATCCTAGAGGGTAGATGGGGAAAGTTGGTGGAGCTCGAGTTGGGTATGTTGGGATTTGTATTTGTGTTAGGCTCAACTGTCTTGTAAGTTTGTCGTCTTGTGCTGAGAATCGAATCAAAAATCAAATCAAATCGAATCAAATCAAATCACAGTTTACTGTACTGCCTCTTCGTTTGGTGTTTGGCGTTCAATGACGATCTGTCAAGTTTGCTTGGTTTGCCAAGTATATACTTTCTTGAGTACTGTACATATGATATGATATGGATATGTAAATGGGATATCTTCAGGCGAGAGCAAATAACTCCCAACAAAGAATATTGTTCGTTGTATAGTTTGTTAATCGTGGAACTGTAGAAGTGGTGTGGAAGTTGTAACAAAGGGAATTGTGGTATAGAGTCCTGATATGGGCTTCAATAGGAAATTAGGAGGTTTTATTGGTGGATGGTGGATGTTGGATGCTAGCTAGATATTGGATGCTGGGTGCACTTGAAGTTACTTATGAGATGAGGTGATCATGAGATTGTAAGACTATTGATTACAATCACAATTACAATTGCTATTGCTCTTGCAATATTTGGTGAGGGGAGTGGTTTTGTAATTAAGTTAGTCAGTCTACCAGTGATAGCATGTACGAGAGTATAAGGGGGAAGAAGTGCATATCTTCGATACTAAGTTACTAACTAACTATCAAAGTATTGACTATTAGCCATGACATATCCCAGATTAATTTGCAGTATACCATACATGCATGCATACTTCAATCTCGACAGATGGATCTATAATGATTGATAGACATCTATATGTGTACAGCGACTCCGATCCGCGAGTAAAAAATTCCACTCCTCACAAACATAGCCGTAGGAATATACGTGTACAAGTAGGTAGATACACACATATCCCATTCCCATTCCCAAATACCTCCAATTTCCATCCCCATATACATATCCATATCCAGAACCTAGCCTAACCTTCGTACCTAACCTTCGTAACCAACACAACACAACACAATAAAACACAAAACAAAGGGGTCTTCGCGTCGCATCGCGTAAGAACCTCCATCTCCATGGTACCACCACACTACCACCCCACCACACATGACATGAGCGGATATCTAACTTAACATGAATCCTCACTTTGAAAAACAAAATTCCCGTCCGTAGTCATTGATGGTAAGTAATTCAGACGACAGACATGCTACTCACCCTTCTATTCAATTTCTGTTCTATGAAGCTACTGTCAGTCGAGCTACTCCTACTCCAGCTTCTTAAGCAAATACAGAGAGAGGTATTGTATATAGATTAACCCTAAAACCCCATCCATCTATCCATCTATTCATCCATCTCGTATCGCTTATCTACCACAATCAAACTGTAAACAAACAAAAAAATCGCTACCTCCGCATTTCTTTGTCAAAGATCCAGTGACTCCTTCTCAAATAAACATTTGATTGGTCCGACCAACCTTGCTTGAACAAAGAATTGGGAGTCAAGAAGGTTTTGTTGCATGTCTGAAGTGGAGCGCGAGTTTGTGAACATGTATCTACCTAGATATCTTGATCTGCACATGTACCATGTATTTCACCCCCCTATCAGCATTCCCCCTCATTGTCTCTTGCCAATCTCACTCTCCATCTCAATATCCAAATCCAGCACGATCACTTCACTACCGCGCCCCCTCTTCTTTAGCCCATTGCTTCATAAGCAGCAACAGCAACAGCAAGCAGCAAGCGACGGATAAACGGGCAAATGCCAATCCCAAGTCTTCAAAGAAAAGGCCGTCCATCTTCCCAGATGAACCAAGCTTAGTTGTATAATTAGCCTTGAATCCCACCACCGCCTCACTACCCCACTTAATCCCCGCCTTCAATCGCTCGCATCCCCTTCTTTGTCCTCTTCTCTAAGCCAAGCCCAGTTCCTGACGCTAGAACCCTCGCATTCCACACTAAATAATTAGCACCATAAATCCAATCCCATCCATCCACCATCAAATCACCTCGCAGCAACTACATCCTGCATCTACAAATGCATCCTCCATCCCATCTCATCCAAGTATCAGTTAATCACCTGTTACCCCTCATCCGCATTCCCCATCTCCAATCCACAGCCCATCGTGGCGTTCTGAGTATACGGTCACCTTCCCAGCACCATTAGGCCATGTCGAAGTTCGGCGACGTTCTTTCTTTGTTCATCGGCATCCGGGGAGGTACCCTCGGCAATACCCCGTCACGAATCACACTCTCAATATCAAACTCCACAACTACTTCATCGCGGCAAACACTGTATCGCGAATACGACCAGAGTTGTGGTAGATAGCGCGGTAAATAGAGGAAAACAAGGTACTGGAATCCGGTCTCCGTAGACTTGTAGATATCATGAACCGTTACTGTTCCCGAGATATCGCTTCCTGCTTCTATCACATCACTCTTATGCCACTCCATCGCGGCAATATCGCTAGCCCATCCTTGATCCTCATAAATGGCAGCAAATGCACAAACTCTAGATGTTGAATGTGGTCTCCGTAGGCCATAAACATCAGACAGAATGGCACATTGGCTTGGCTATCCATCGCTTCCTTCCTTTTCCCTTCCCCTCATCAGTTTTCTTTGTTGTGTAACTCGTGCGCATGTGCCAGATATCCGTGAACAGTAATCCCACCGTAGCCCATCATCAGCAGATCTCCTGTTCCCTTTCCTCGACGAGGAGATGAAGCTCAAGAAGGTTTCCTATCTATTCCTATTTCGCATTTTAAAATCGATCGATCGCTCATCGAAGAGTTCTCCCGGCGAGGGTAATCAAATTCGTCATGCGACTTTGCTTGAGGAGGATAGGTTTAACCTTGGAGGCTTAGAATTCATTCCATCGGAATAAATCGGAGCTCAAACCTCTAAACGGTGAGATTTCAGCTCCAGGAAGAACCACGTAACGCCCTTCAAAAATCGATTAGACAACTAGACAACTGAGTTGGGCATGAAATTTCGTGGGTGTGGATGTGGATATGGATGTAAAACAGAAACACGGACCTATATTTGGAGTACTATCAAATCAGACATTGCTTACCACTAGTACGCCAATGATACTGTATTGTCCATATCTGCAGCACCCACAATCCACATAGAAAATATGAATGGAAATGAAACCCCAAAGGGCTGAATTGTGTTGAGGAAAAAAGAGTTTCAAAGAAGTTTGGTTTCACACCAAAGAAACGAAAGGCAGATGAAGAAAGATTTTGTTCCATAAAACATCTCCAACTAAGAATAAGAAAAACACATCCTTCCATTTCTCATGATAAACAAATAAATGCCCTACCCAAGCAACTGGCAGTGGAAGTGTTCCAGCCCCACTCCCACCAATATACCAAACACCCTGGCTATTGAATGAAACTAATGCAGCCAGCCGTACGCCACACTCACTTTGAAAACCTTACGAATGCTGCTTGGCATATTATTCCATTTCACTTCACTTCACTTTACATCATGTTTATCATCTTGCCCTGTCCAGTCCTTTCCTCCCAACTTTGCTTGCCAACATACATACATGGCAAAGGGCCTCGAACGGTCTTCCTTATGCACCCAGCACGGAAAATATGCATTCGACACCCGATATGGGGAAAACCGGCACAAAGAAAGGAATCTCAAAGAGGTTAGCCATCAATCTACATTCCAGACGTCCCAAAACAGCAATCTCCTGTAACCTTAGCTGGGTTTTGTTACAACATTCCTCGCAACTTACCGGCCAATAGATACAGAGACCATACAGACCCAAGACGCAGGAAGGGTCTTCCTTGCCACTCACTCATGTATCCATTCAACCTGCGAACATATGCATGTGCATGTACGAACTGGTGGGGAAGGAAGCACTTACCATGGTTCGTAAAACAAAATTGATTATCCTGGCTTGTTTGCACCTAGCCTCGACAAGAGCCATCTCTGTACACTTCATAAATGTAGTATTATGATTGAACAAATGTTCTAAAGGAATAGTAAACAAATTAGTGTAGATTCCAAGATAATCAAGGTAATCATTTTTTTGAATACCTTTTTCTAATTTTCAAAGGAGTGAAGAAATAACAATTTGACAATTGCATGCAAATGATAATAGGATTAGACGCGCTTCTGGAAAGCGTGGAGATGCGCTTATTTATTGTGACTTTGAAGTGGTCGAAAACAGTGATTGGCTGAAAACGTTTGTGACTTTGAAGTGGTCGAAAACAGTGATTGGCTGAAAACGTTTCTTTGCCCAATTCGTCCACTAGCTTTCATCACAACCCATCTCTCGAATACATAAAGACCTGTCCAGACCCTTTCTTTTGATTTATTCTTCAAAACAAAGGGTCTTACACGGCTGGATTATCGCTGGATTATCGTAGCATAGAGCTCAGGGTTCATTGCCTACTCCAACAACTCACAACAGCTGCAGCATAAGACAAAGAAAATTAAATTTTGATACCATTCCAACCTTAGAGCCTCTGCATCAATATCAGGGGTACTCATCACTGGACACTTGCATCTTAATTGCTTGACACCACGGTTCCAGAACATAAGCCTCCGAAGGGAAGACAGTGCGGCCTGCAGGAAGCCACAGGTTCATACCAAACTTTCTGATACTGCACGGTCCTGAGAGAAAAGGGAAATGATCCCACTTGAATCACTTTCTAAGACCCAACATAAATTGGAAAATCAGATGAACCATTTACTCTCTAAAGAACTTCTTTGGAATTCCAGAACTTTGAAAAAGAACATCTTTTTGGTCTCACTTGCTTCTCACAACTCTTCTCTGGCCAAGGCCCAGGAGACATTCATCAACAATAACAAAAACTACAGCAAGTAATCTGTATACCTTGCCGCACAGGAAAGAACACAAGGCAAAAGCTAGGGCTCCAATAACTCAACGATCATCATAGATTGAAGAGTTCATCTCAATTGTCACAGAGGTTGTGGGGTAGAGCCTTTCATTCATCAAGCTGGTTGGTGAATTTTCTACACTGGTAGACAGCCATTTATAAGCCAGCAACCAACATCTCCGAAATTCGACTTTCTTCTTTCGCTGATCTCCCAAAGTTGCTTCCCATATCAGCGATCACTATGGCGCTATCACCACCACCGTCAAGGAATAACGAGATGTTTCAGCATGATCTTCATCATTTAGTGGCACATAACGCGACCACATCTTATCCACAACCGAAATACGAACAAGATGAAGGCATCCATATGCAGTCACATTACGATTCACCCCTTTCGCATGATGATCAATACTTGCGCACGCGGCCGCAGCAGACTAGTTACCCATACCAGCATCAACATCAAGACTCTGGATTGGGGATCCAATACGTGAGTTGCCGAATAAGGCGTGCTTACCTTTCCAAACTAATTGTAGATTAGGAGTATCATGATTTTCAGCCGCCCATATATCAAGAACAATACAGCACCCCAGCCAGTTCACCAACTCCTTCGTCCCAAGATATGATAAGAACGAGAAGTGGCCTTACGATTCAAAGAGGTGGACAACAGACATTGAGGCCCATGCCTGAGGGACGTCATCGATCAGAGAAATCACCGAAAATGAAGAAGGCCAAGAAGGAGAAGGTTAAGGCTGAGAAGAAGGTGGCCAAGCTCGATAAGCCGTTGAGTGAGCTTACCAAAGATTGGAAACATGTTGCGGTCGCCGATATCGAGACATACGTGCATAGGTCGGCTGAGGAGCGACGAAGGGAGGTAGACGAGGGCAAGGTTCCGGGAAAGGTGAAGAGGCCAATGAATTCCTTCATGCTCTATCGCAAAGCATATCAAAATCGAACGAAGGATTGGTGTTTGCAAAACAATCATCAAGTGGTTTCTCAAGTCTGCGGTGATAGTTGGCCGTTGGAACCTGATGCTGTGAAGGAGCAGTTCAGTGAATGGGCTAGGATTGAGCGAATTAATCATCAGAATGCGCATCCAGGCTACAAGTTTTCTCCAACGAAGCCCGGCACCGGCAAAGCCTCCAAAAGGAAGATGTCCGAAGACATTGCTTCCGATGATTCTGACTTGACTGATTTTGATTGGCAAGGAGGAGGCCAATCGAAGAAGAGACGGAACCTTCGAAACTCACCGCGACCCATGCAGCAGCAGCCTGTCGTTTACCCGACAACAAGATCCGCATACCATTACTCTTCGCGCGAGCATTCTATGGAGCCAAGCTACGCCAACTATAACAAATCGTCGTACCAAGTAGCCAATCCAGGAAAGCAACCCCCAGCCCAATACAATCAAGCAGGTATGCAACCTGGAGAGTACTATCAGCAGACCATTCAACATAACCCATTAGTCGCCGGCGTTGAAGATGTCATCATCAAAAAGACCCCAGCTCCAGGAGTTCATTCATACCAAGTCAGTATTCCGGGAGGACAAGAGTTCGATATGATGCACCCACAGCCACACTATAACCCGTCACCTGCACCGGATTTCAGAATAGATCCTTCTTTGATGACTCAAGAGCATGGTCAATACGATAATGCCAACTATCACGAATCTGATGGTGTGTATTTTGGTAGTAGTCATGATGCTGAGCAAGCATGGCAGGCTGGGTACGCAATGAATGATAGAGATATGGACCCTGCACTTCAGTATCTCGGACCTGAACAACATGTAGACAAAGGGCAGATTCATGATCAACACATGGATGTTTTGCGAGGACACCAAGAAGGGTGGCAGATTGAGACACTGGATAGCGGCCGAGAATTTGACAACTGGATGGGAGCTGGAGAAGAATAAAAGTATCTGATGTTGATGGAGTTGAGGCAGATCGCAGGAGTACATGTTTCGTGCGATGCATTGGGTACGGAAAAGGAGGTCTCGTTATGTGCATTTCTCGTGATGTTGGTGCGTGGTTTGACGTTTGACGGTTTGACGGTCTGACATTTTCCTTGTGTATGGAAAATTATGGCGATTTTTGACATAAATCTGCCCATGATGTAGATAAGGATGGACGTTGCTTCATATCCAGCCAAATACGTGTATGTAGAGCTGGTAGCAGGAATGTCCATAAATCCTCTCGTGAAACTTTCACGAAACAATCTTGTAATTATATATATCTTACTTGAGTTGTATATGATATGATTCAATATGTAAATCATGAACAAGGGGTTTGTTGAATAAGGAGGACTGGCGAACCTTAACAAAGACATTGTCATGCAGAATGCCGCCGTTTCATGTCACTATTGTTATGTATAACATCTCCAAATGCAAACTATTCATTATATCATTCATCGAACGATATGATCATAAATACTCGTATTACCTATATTTGAAAGAGTCTAAAAAAATTGAATGATGAACTGAAGTGAAGTAGTGCAAGTGAAGTGAAGTCAAGAAAATCAATTTGAACATCGGAAAGTTTTCAATGGGGGTCTGACTAATTTTAGCTAACCTAACATGACCCACTTTTTCATACCGTGATTTTTGGAGGGGGTTTGGGTTTCTTTGCTCGACGCGACTTTCTCGACCAAATAACTTCTGGGCGATACTTGGATACAGTAGTTGAAAATGTATGGAGAAATAGGGAACAAATTGGTAAGTCTACTACCGGATATCACCATTTCTTCTGACTAACATTTATTTATGTAGGTTCAACATGCCAAAAGAACTCAAAAACTCGAACACCTTCCTCCATATCAGACTGAGATGGTCCGCGCAGTCACCAGAGAAGTTAGAGACTTGGACAAAGATGCTTCAAATATTCTACAATCGATCAATGGCTCTTTCGATCCATCTGCCGACCCTGCGACAGCATGCACTCTCCTCGTTGACCACTTGTGTATGCGAAGAAACAAACGATGTCTTCTCGCATATCATCGTACACGAACAGACAAGCTTGAAGATATGGTATGGAATGGTAGCGATGTTCTGGATCTGGCTGCACAACAACACCGAGTTCCAAACGAGGGGCAGAATGGAGGAGCAGATTTAGGAAGTTGTGAGGGGAATACAAGTAGTCTAAGCCCAGAAGAGGAGGAATATGTGAGGCAATATAGCGATTTACTCGCTGCGTTCAAAGGTCATTGGACTGATATTGATCTTACTGGAAGTCTTGAACCCCCGAGGGATTTGTTTATTGACGTTCGGGTCCTCAAGGATGCTGGAGAAATTCAGACAGAATATGGGTAGGTGGGACACACCAATCAGATGAACGTTGACTGATTTGATCACAACGCAGTACCATCAACCTTACCAAGAATTCACAATTCTATGTTCGCCAAGGCGACGTTGAACGCTTGATCACACAAGGATACCTTCAAAAACTCAGCTAAATACGAGCTCCAACAACACCAATAACAATAATAATTGCGAAGCCAACATCATCCGGAGGGGCTGTTTAAAACATATCGAGCAGACGGAGGAGAGAGGCCCACGAGGCATTTGCGGACGGTTACCGGATCCAACGTCAGTGAAAGCACGGAGTACTCTCCATCCAGAACCAACACGGCTCTGTGTTCCGCGGCCGCCACGAAACCTAGCCCACTGAAAGAGAGACCCAGTGCGGCCGGTGCCGGAGAGCTGTGGCTTAGTGGGGGTCCTGTTCTCTTTCGGAACTAAAAACGGAGATAGGAGTAAGAAAAGCCAACGGAGACTGTGCAATTTGAGGGACAAAAGATTCTGTTAAATCTCATTACCATATAAGTACCACACGAGTAGTCGATGTACTATTGTATAGGACCAGGCGACAAAATCACAACATTCGGTAGCGAGCCTTGGTGCGGGGTAAATTAACGGAAGGGTCAAAGTACAAGCCTACAAGGACATCTTCGTGTGAAAGTTCGAATCCAAGACCGACTGGATACCTCGAGCCAGGTTGGAGCAATCCCATTCGACCTGACGAAAGCTTCTATGGTGACTCCTGAGGGGAAAATCTCACATGGATCGTGTAATTTACTACTGTACTGTAAATTGATTAGTCGGCATGCATCGGTTGATGGGTCCCCAGGTATGATTCTGTACCTTGGCTTTACCTAAGGAAATGTATATTGAGGTACAGTACTACATAGTTATTTACTCCTAGGTCATGTCGTACGATGTTTCTTCGGGAGTCATTTTTGATCATTTAGAATTGGTATGATTTACTCAAAGCCGATCTCTTAATTCTTGACAAAATATGGGACTTCAATTGGCGAGGGAAGATTCCCATGTGGGTGGGTGAAACGAAAAGCAGCCCAGCATGTCAAAGTCTTGGCTGTGGCCGTGGCGCAGATGAGGAGATCGTTGCAGCCGTTTTCGCAGCACATGCAAACAAATGAAGGGGTTTGATCATTGATGACATTAGCATCTGATTATGAAGATCTTGATAATTATAATTAGATACTCAGTACTGTAGGAAAACGATCAATTTAAATTCTAAAGAGTACAAAAACACTGAGTTTTTCGTTTCTAATTCATTCAAGAAATCTACGAATTATAGTTCCAATAAATATTGACAATCAATCAATCGTGTAGTAACACAAGGTTCGAAAAATGTCATGAATACAACATAAAAGATTAATTGGTAAGGATCGTATACCGAATTTGGACTCCCTGCCAAAAAAAAAGAAACAAAACATTCCGGTGACGTGACCCCACTACAACCCCAATTTTCATCGAGGGGGTCGACGACAAGGTGGATAGGTGGATGTGCATTGTGCATTGTGCTCAGTATACTGGCAGTGGCAGACTAGCCCGGTGTTGGTCGAGACTCTCCAAGCTGTCATGAATAGTCAGTCGCCTGCGTCTACCATCCGGTAATCAATGGCTGCATCCCGATCCCACAACCTGTATTTGTTCAAGGTATAAGTGGAGAACTTTCATGGATATCAATGGCTTATTATGCAAAACCATGGCAGAGAGGGAAAGCTATTCCCCATTCTCCTTTGCAAAAAAAAGAATTTCTTGCACCGAACACGCAAATACACGCAAACGTATCATATCATACATTTCTTTCATAACAATAACCATATTCAATTATCTTTTTCACACTACAGTAGCACTTTTCTACTTAGTACATACTCTTAATATTGTATTTTGCCTCATGTATTTTATCTACAATTCAATATCTCCACCATATTTATTTAAGTTGCAAGGAATTTCCTGGGAGCGAACCATCAAACAACCAATTCCAAGCTCCGTTGAACTAAAACTAAGGGAAACTAGGAGCGAACTTTATCTTAACCATTTTTACTTTTCCGTAATTCAATTTTATTCGTCAACATTCACTCGCATCTTACATTATCTTCCTGTAGACCTTGCTTCTGCGCTCTGCGAGGGTGAGGCAGATACGGAATTTGGATAGCACACCTTTTGCTTGCAGGGACGACTGGACATAATGACATTCCCCTCATCGACTCCTGGGCCAGCTCGGCGTCATGGAGATTCCGTGTCATCATACACAACTCCTCGCTTGATTCCTAATTCTTCTGGTTCGCAAGATAATGCCTCCAATACGCAATCCGAAGTGAATCACGGCTCCCTTCGAGGTCAATCCACACAACAAACTTCGACTTCCAATACTTCCGGCGCTTCACACCAATACCATCCTACACGTTCGTTTGTTCATCTCTCCTATCGTGGAGACCTAGGTAAGACCATCTCATATATCCCCACGAGATATCAGAATTGAATATGCTCTAACGACATCACAGCCCCGGTAGACAGTGCACAGTATGCCCGCAGTGTTAGGGAAGATACGGCCGAGCTTGCGTCATATGCCCTGTCCGAAACACCAGCCCCAGGTCCTCCCTCCCCAACTCGACCACGCACAGCACAGGTGCACCTTGAAACACACTTTAATGGAGGTGAAGACGAGTCAAGACCAAATCGAGAAAGCGAATATTCACGTCACGAAACTATAGAAGAAGTGTCTGAGCCAGTCACTCCAGAGGAAGGCTCTTCAAGCAGCCTTCCACAAAGCGCATCTGCTATAGCTAATATGCTCAGAACTTCCCCTCCAAGTACATCACCGCCGAACAAAGATGGGGCATTGGACTATGGAGCCACTGAAAATGGTCAAAGTGATTCCAATTCGCGGAATGGCCGTCTTATAATCACCTCGCAAGGCGTCAAGATGGACTCGACGGAACGCACACCCTTATTGTCCAAGGTCTCATCTTCACATTCTCACCCCGATTGGATAAGAGGGGATCGAGATCTCGAAAGCCTACATACCAAAAAGTCGCCGACTTGGCCAAAGCTACGGAATGTCCTGAGATCGACCAAAGATCGAGGCACTGTCGTTGTCGAAACTGCCTTCAACCCCAAGCGCTGGGATAGAAAGGCAATATGGCAAAACTGTCTCGTGGCACCCGTTCAATCTCTTCCATCTGTACTTTTAGGAATTCTACTCAATATTTTGGATGCATTATCATATGGAATGGTACGTTTTGATTGCTACTTATCACTGATCATACAAGACTTCAAGAATTGGTGACGTGAGCTCCAATTCCCGGGTTCATTTCCGCTGTTTCCTTCACCTCTATCCTCCATTGGTTCATCGCAAGCCATTGTCCTAGTAAACCTAGAATGTTTTATACTCGGATGATGCATAATACATGCTAACATTTTTTCCTACAGATCTTATTCCCTCTTGGACAGCCAATCTTCGAAAAACTTGGCGCTGCTGGCATTTCCATATTTTACGTGAGCACGATTATCTCGCAATTGGTGTTCTCATGCGGTATGAGTACATTCAAAGGAGGGATTGGTAGCGAAATGATAGAAGTTGTACCATTTTTTCACAAAATGGCGTTTACGATAATGGAAGTGGTTGGCGAAGATAATCCCGAAGCCGTCATCGCAACAACTATCACGTCATATGCGATCAGTTCAGTTCTGACTGGCCTTGTATTCTTCCTCATGGGAACATGTGGCTTTGGTTACATCGTTGGGTTTATTCCTAGACACATACTCATTGGATGCATTGGTGGCGTTGGCTGGTTTCTCATTGCTACTGGGTTTGAGGTTACAGCACGCCTGGATGGAAATTTGAATTATGATTTGAACACTCTACATAAGATGTTTGAGTCCGATACCATTGCTTTATGGGCTATTCCTTTCGCCATAGCTCTGTTCATCGTCTGGTCGCAAACCAAAGTTACCTCGAAATTTTATTTGTCTGCCGTTATCATGGTCATTCCAGCAGTATTCTACTTTTTCGTTCTCTCATTGGATGAGCTGGAAATACCCAACCTCCGTCGGAATGGTTGGATTTTTGAGGGACCCGAGGCTGATGAGCCGTGGTGGTACTTCTGGACCTTGTACAAGTTTCATCTTGTTCGTTGGGACGCCATTCTTGAAACAGTCCCCGCCATGTTTGCTCTGACATTTTTTGGACTCTTACATGTTCCAATTAATGTTCCAGCGTTGGCCATCAACGTTGGAGAGGATAATCTCAACTTGGATCGAGAACTAATCGCACACGGTATCTCAAATATGCTATCTGGCTTTGCAGGAAGTGTTCAAAATTATCTGGTGTACACCAATTCAATACTCTTTATGAGATCAGGAGGTACTCGTCTAGCTGGTATTTTGCTTGCTTTCGCTACTTTCGGCATTTTGATGTATGGACTTATTCTAATCGGGTACATACCGGTCATGATGGTTGGGGCTCTCATCTTTGTGCTTGGCTTCGAACTTTTGGTTGAAGCTATATGGGTACCAAGAAAGAAGTTGAAGCCCCTTGAGTATTTGACAGTAAGTTTGATGTTCCACAACAATCCATTCGGATTTTATTACCCGCACATGTTTGAGTTGTTTTGCCTTGCCCTGTCCGAAAGAAGCTAACATCTCCAGGTGTGTATCATAGTGATCACGATGGGGATCTATGATTTTGTCGCTGGCATTTTCCTGGGCATTGGCCTCGCATTCGTATCCTTGGTAGTCCAGACCTCTAGAATCCCAGCAGTTAGAGCATCTTACTCTGGTGAGATAGCTGGATCCACAGTTCGTAGAAACGCTACTCAGTCCCGCTACCTTCGCGATGTGGGCCAGCAAATTCATGTCACAAAGCTGGCTGGATATCTTTTCTTTGGCACTATTGTCAGTGTCGAAGAACGTATTCGTGCATTGGTCGAAGACGAAGCATTCACCGAAAGACCAATACGTTTCTTGATATTTGATCTCTACCATGTGACAGGAATTGATTATTCCGCCGCAGAGGCATTTCTTCGGTTGAATCGAATTTTCAGCAAGAAAGGTGTTACTTTATCTCTTAGTGGTATTGACCCAGAAGGTCCTCTAGGAAGCCATCTTAGATCCGTTGGTCTTGGCCAAGGTCAAGTGATTGAAGATGGTAACGACGTCACATTATTTGACGATCTGAATTCCGCACTAGAATGTTGTGAGAATGAGTTATTGAAAACATTTTACGCTAGTCAACAAGCTCGCGCCAGTCGAAATGCTACCACCGATCATCTAGAGGTACCCACAAGCAGAAGCCGCGGCAAATCATTCTCACATTCTTTCGATACTCAGTTCAGTTCTCCAAGGCGTAGCCAACTTTTCCAAATGGCTACTAATGCTTTGGAGGAAACTTCCGTACCCGATATCAAATACTCGAATTTCAAAGAACCTCTTCGCTTAATTCTCCAAACCTTCCAAGGTCTCACGGAGAAAAATGAAGATTTTTGGTTCCGCGTCATCCCCTTCTTCACGCGCAAAGAATACCTGGCCGGCACAACACTCTACCGTCGCGGCGAACCAGCAAAAGGTTTCTATCTCCTCGAAGAAGGTATTTTACGCGCCGATTACGAGTTACCTCAAGGTCGCTATTTCGAGAGTATCGTTGCCGGAACAACGTGTGGAGAATTGCCATTTTTCTCCGAAACGAATCGTACGGCGACTGTGGTGGCGGAAAGAGATTGTGTGGCGTGGTTAATGAATAAAGGGGATTGGGAATTGTTGCAGGAGAAGGATAAAGAGGTTGCGCAGGAGTTGTTGAGGATTGGTCTGAAGCTGACTAGTGAGAGGATGAGTGCTATTACTAGTTATGTTTTAACTACTGCGGGATAGGGGGTCGCTTAGGGTGATAAGAATCGAAATTAAGATCTAGTAAGCGGGAATGAATGGATGGATGCATGATTAGATATAGTACGATGGCTTAACTAGGTGGTGGTTGTATTTAATGGATGAAGGGATGGCCTACAGTACATTATTCATTACATTATTTTATACTCGAAAATTTAAATTGTAATTAATTTTGTGGCGTAAGGTTACGGTATGGATGGGAAAATGGGAGAAAAGTAATGAATAATAATAGATGGGAAAAGGTATGGGATAAGAAAGGAGAGGGGGGAGGAGGGTAGTATATAGAATGAGTGGTATGTATGTATATAGTATTGGTTGGATGAGAAATGGATAGATATACAAAATTCACAAATATTCTCGATTTGAATTTTTGAATTTTTGAATTTTTGAGGGGTTATTCATGGTGAGGAGAGTATGTGATGTGCTGTGATGTGATGTGATGTGTAGTAAGATTCTGACCCTTGAATATTTTGCGGGTGCAAATCTTGCACTGGATAGATAGATATCCTGTTGTATATATTTCATTTCTATCCTTATCCCTCTATTCATCTTCTTTTGATTTATTCTATAATTTTAGAGTTGGAGTTGGAGTTGGAGATGGAACTAGAGAGATGGATCTGATCTGGTGACTTGAAGTTAGAATTGAAGTGAGAATTGCTATTTTATATACTCAGGCTCGAGTAAATGAATGGGGTATTGGTATGATTATGTATAGTAAGTAAGTAAGTAGGTAGATAGTATTGATTAGGTTCTTGTTTATTATTTATGTTTATGTTTAAGTTTAAGATTTATGTTTATATTTATATGTATATATGCATATATGTATATACTCGAGTAGTATAATGAGTTGTTATTGATTACTAATTAATTACTAATTAGCAGCTGCAATATGTGATGTGTGATGTGAATGGTGGTGGGTGGATTTCATGTTTAAAGATTATACTTTTGTGGCGGGTACTTGCGGATATCTGGGATTCTGGGGGATGGGATTCTTGGGGATGGATGTATGTATGTATGTATGTATGGATATATGGATGTATATATGTATGTATGGTTGTATATATGGATGGCTGGGCTGAGATGCGATGCGATGCGATGCGATGCGATGCACGATTTCGAAGTGCTATTTATATTTGATGGATAGATGGATGAATGGTGTTAAGGTGTTGAGGTTTTGGGGGGAAGGTTGAAGGTTTGTGATGAATACATACTCGAGTAATATAATATATACGAGATTCTTGGGTATGGGATGGGATGGGATTGTTTTAAATGTCGTACTTAAGTATAATTTATGATGTGTAATCTGATTTAAGCTAAAGATCTCATAGATATTCTTTTCTGTAATTGTAGATTTGTAATCTAATTGCAAATATTTACTTGTATAGTTCGCGAATGGCGAATGGCGAATGGCGAATGGTGAAATGCATGCGTCGTTCGTTGTTTAGGGATCTGTTGATGGGTGTGGGTGTGGGTGTGAAAGGGGTAGCGAGAGTGACGTCGCAGTAAAATTAAAATCGTGGCTGGTGGTGCGGTTATAGATTGGTGGTATGAGATGGTGTAGTAGGGTGATATTAGCGTTATATCATATAAGCTTATATGGTATGAGGAGAGCATAATTCGGGCACCTTTTTCCATCTGTGAAAAAGTATGTATATATATATATATATATATAAAATCAAGTTTCTTCAATCCTGTCCTGAAGTAGAAGAAATGACTTTATAGTTTGTTTTTCACAAGATATAGAATAATACTACTTGAGTATGGGATCTTTGTTTTTGTACTACTATAATATTATGTATTTATTGCTTCATTCGCTTATATATACTTGAGCATATATATAACTGTGTATATGCTAGAGCAATCATTGCCAATCAATCAATCAATCGATGATTAAATTATTTACCTTCGACATATCACACTACACCAGACCTGACAGTCCTGACCTGACTTTTACCTAGCTAGCTATATGACATGTATACATGCACATCTAGATCTTTCGACGAAGAAGAAGAAGAAGACGTAGATGCTCTAGAGTTCTAGATACAAATTTAAACACCCTCCACTCCCTCTCTACCACCTTTTTAAAAATAGAAAATTGATTTCTCGCATTATCGCACTCAAACACGGGAATTATTCTAGACCCTAATCAGGGACACATATAGTAGTAGGGAATCCTGTATAGTATATATACATATATCTCTATTCTACAACCCTGAAGTTGAAGTTATAGCATTTTTGTCACCGCGTAGAAACTAATCCCCTTCCGGGGACTAGCCGGAAAAGCGTGGATGTGAAAGGATACTCCGTATCCTTTCATATCCTTTGTTCTTTATTAGTTAGTTCGTACTGAAATCTATAAAGAACTACCCTCATACCACCCTGGCAGTGGTATGAGTTCAGTTCTGTACAAACTATACCCCAACTGTAGTACTGATACTATTTGGCCTATTCCCTGCTTGTGATCCTTCACAATTTTATTATTATTTTGTTTTGTTTTCTTGATCAAAACAAGTACCGGTAATGTATAGTAATCGGCTTATATATAGTTTACGGATGAGATAAATTAGATGGGATTATTTAGATGGGATGAAATAGTATAATATATTGTAAATAGATAGATAATACATTTTTACGAATACAATCTAGTTTTCTGCGTTTAGTTCTAGCGGTTGCGGTTGCGGTTCCGGTTCTAGTGAAAGAATAAAAGGGTTTATGATTTTATAATTATATTATCTATTATTTGCTAAAATTTACTATTGTTATTGTTATAGCTAAATAGATGAAGTGAAGTAGAGTAGAGATCCTTGAGTATTACAAGTAATATAATTTCGAATTCGTATTGATTGTGACGAAACAGATGGCTCTCTTCCATCCACTAGCTCATACTCCTTATATAATATAATATAAAAGTTCTTTTAAACCTTCCTTTTGTAATTTAGAGCTCTAGCTCTAGCTCTAGCTCTATAGCTCTAGACCTAGGCATTGTACAATACTTATCTCTAGTTCTTCTTTCACTCCTTTGGGCCTAGCCATTAGGGCTCCCAAAACCTGTATATATAGTTCTCCTTTTAGCATCCTATATAGCTCTTCACTTATAGATTCTAAGTATACAATCGGAGTTCTGTTT